>JAJPUD010017155.1:0-10451 GCA_023553655.1 Myrmecobius fasciatus | reverse complement strand
GATTTTCTTTGCGGAGGATGACAAATGTGGAAATACATTTAGAAGAATGTATATGTTTAACCACTATTGGATTACTTGCTGTGTAGGGAAAGTAGGAGGATCGAAGGGAAAAAAAAATCTAGAACACAAGGTTTGGCAAGGGTGAATACTGAAAACTATCTTTTCATGAATTTTGAAAATAAAAAGTTATTAAGATTTTTTAATTAAAAATTATTCATTTTATATTTCATAATGTTCTCTAGTCCTTTGGCCACAAGTTCCGCCCTCCTCCACAGATCCAAAAGTTAGATTATCTTTTGCTCTCCTAATTTGCTTGTGGTATCATCCTTTATGTCTAAAACATCATTGATGTTACCTTACTATAGGATATGAGATTTTGGTCAATGACTATTTTCTCAGATCACATTTTCTAGGGTTTTTTTTTTTTTTTGGCAATTTTTATCAATAGTGAGCTTTTATTCCAGAAGATAGAGACTTTGGTTTATCAAAACAGTAGGTTATATAGTCATTGATTATTGTGTCTTGTGTACCTGATCTATTCCACTGATCCACCACTCTTAGCCAATTTCTTAGCCAAACCAAATGATTTTTATGACTGTTCCTTTATAATACAGTTTTAGGTCTGATATGTCTAGGTCATTATTTTTTGCAATTTTTTTCACCATTAAATTCCCTTGATATCTTGACCTTTTTTTCAGATGAATTTTGTTATTATTTTTGAACTCTATAAATAATTATTGTCATTTCATTGATATGACACTGAAGAAGTAGATTAATTTAGGTAGAATTGCCATTTTATTTAGCCTACTCATGAGCAATTGATATTTGTCCAGATCTGATTTTATTTGTATAAAAAATGCCTTGCAATTGTGTTCATATATTACATAGCTTTGTATTGGCAAGTAGAACTCTTAAATATTTTATATTATCTACAGTTATTTTACTTTCTTTTTTCTGAGGCAATTAAGGTTAAGTGACTTGCTTAGGATCACACAGCTAGGAAGTATTCAGTGTCTTGAGACCAGATTTGAACTCAGGTCCTCCTGACTTCAAAGTTGGTGCTCTATCCACTGCAACACCTAACTGCCCTTATCTACAGTTATTTTAAATGAGATTTCTCTTTCAATTGCTTGCTTGTGGGTGTTGTTGGTAATATATAGAAATGTCAGTGTTTCATATGAGTTTATTTTATATCCTGCAACTTTGATAAAGTTGTTAATTTTGTCAAATATTTTTTACTTGATTCTCTTGGATTATCTAAGAATACCATCATAGCATCTGCAAGGAATGATCATTTAGTTTCTTAATTGCCTCCTCTATTTCCTTAAATTTCTTTTTCTTCTCATTGCTAAAGTTAATATTTATATTACAATATTGAACAATAGTGATAATAATAGATATCTTTCTTTTGCCCCTGATCTTACTAGAAAAGGTTCTCCTTTATCCCCATTATATGTAATGCTTGCTGATGATTTTAGATAGATGCTGCTTATGGTTTTGAGGAAACCTCAATTTATTCCTGTGCTTTCTAGCACTTTTAATAGGAATTGATGCTGTATTTTGAAAAAAAAATTCTGCATCTATTGAGATTGCTATATGATGTCTTAGTTTTGTTATTGATTTTGTCAATTATGCTGATAGTTTTCCTGATATTGAACCAAACCTGCTTTACTGGTATAAATCCCACTTGTAAATAGTGTATTATTCTTGCAATAAGTTGTTGCAATCTCTTTGTTAGTATTTTTTCCATTTATTAGGGTGATTGTTCTATAACTTTCTTTCTGTGTTTTGTCTCTTCCTAGTTTAGGTATCAGCACCATTTTTATATCATAAAAGGAATTTGGTAAGACTCATTCTTTGTCCATTTTCTCAAATACTTTAGATAGTATTGGGATTAATTGTTCTTTAAATGTTTTGTAGAATTCATTTTAAAATATATCTGGCCCTGGAGATTTTAAATTAGGGAGTTCATAGATAACTTGTTCAATTTCTTTTTCTAAAATGGGATTATGCATTTTATTTCCTCTTCTTTCAATCTGGGAAATTTACATTTTTGTGAATATTTATCACTTCTGTTAGATTATCAGATTTATTGGCATGTAATTTAGCAAAATGGCTCCTAATCATTGCTAGAATTTTATTTTTATTGGTGGAAAATTCACTGTTTTCATTTTTGATGCTGGTAATCAGGCTTTTTTTCTTTTCTAATCAAATCAAATGTTTATCCATGTTATTGAGTTTTTAATAAAACCAACTTTTAGTTTTATATATGTTGGTATTTATTATTTTCAATTTTATCAGTTTCTCCTTTGATTTTCAAAATTTATAATTTCTATTTAACTGGTGGATTTTAATCTATTCTTTTTCTACCTTTTTAAATTTTCATGTCCAAATCATTGATCTCATCTTTCCTTGTTTTATTCATTTAAAAATATAAAATTTCCTCTAAATATAAAAAATAGAAATATAAAATTTCCCTTAAGAATTGCTTTGGTTGCATCCCATAAATTTTGTTATATTTTCTCATCGTCATTCTCTTGGATGAAATCACCAATTGTTTCTATGACTTCTTTCTAAACCCATTCATTCTTTAGGATTAGATTGTTTAATTCCCAATTCATTTTAGTTTATCTTCCCATGGCTCTTTATTTCATATAATTTGTATTGTATCCTAAACTGAAAAGGATGTATTCAATATTTCTACCTTTCTGCATTTGATTGTGAGGTTTTTATGAGCTTATACATGGTAAAATTTTGTGTTTTTGCCATGTACTACTGAGGAAAAAAATGTATAATTCTTTCTATCCCCTTTTAATTTTCTCCACAGTTTTATCATATTTGTTTTCCAATACTGTATTCACCTCCTTAATTTTGTTCTTCTTATCAAATATTAATACCTCTAATTCTGAGAGGGGGAAGTTGAGGTCCCCCAGTAGTGTATCTTTCTGTCTATTTCTTCCTTAGTTTGTGCTCTAAGAATTTGGAATCTTAGATCTTTAAAAAGTCTTTTGTGTCTCTTCATGTGATGTAGTTTATCCCATTTGAACTCCTCTTTCCTTTTCTTCCAGTAAAATCTTTTTTTTCCATTTCTCAATGTCTCTTTTTTAAATATCATCACATCAAAGTCAACTTATTTTTTGTTTATGTTTGCTCTAATAAAGATACAGTTCTCAAGATTTACAAGTACCATCTTTCCATATAGGGATATAAACAGTTTAATCTTTGAATAATATGTTTTTTTCCTTGCATTTACTTTTTCAGTGCTTCATTTCAGTCTTTTATTTTGAAGGTCCAATTTTCTATTTAATTCTTATCTTTTTTCCAGAAATTATTGAAAGTCCAATATTTCATTGAATATTTTTTCTTGTAAAATGTTACGCTTATTTTTGTTGGGTAATTCATTATTGGTGATAATCCAAGCACTTTTGCCTCCAAGAATTTCATATTCCAGACCCTTTGATCCTTTAATGTAGAAGCTTCTAAGTCACAGATAATCTTGAAAGAAGATTCTCCTTATAAGAATTTTCTTTCTGGCTGCTTACAATATTTTCCCTTTTATCTGATAATTCTGGAATTCAGCTACAATAAGTCTTGGAGTTTTCATTTTGGGATCTCTTTCAAACTGTGATTTTTTTCAATGATCATTTTCCTTTGTGGTTTTATTATATCAGACAGTGTTCTTTAATGAATTATTTTTGGCAAGAGAATTGCCAAGGGATTGATTGCCTTGCCCAGGGTAAAGGCTAGTAAGTGTAGAGTGTTGAAGGTCATATTTGAACTCAAATCCTCAGAAATACAGTGCTGGAGCTCTATGCACTGCATCAACTAACTGCCCTCGAAGATTTCTTGAAATATACTGCCCATGCTCTTTTTTTGATCAAGGCATACAGATATTGCAATAATTCTCATAATGCCTCACTTGGATCAGTTTTCCAGGTTGGTTGTTTTTCCAATGAGGTATTTTATATTTTTCTTCTATTTTTTTTTCCATTCTTTTTAGTTTCTTTCACTGATTCTTGATGTCCCATAGAATCATTAACATCCATTTCCCTAATTCTAGTTTTTAAATGTATGGTTTTCTTCAACTAGCTTTTGTACTTCCTTTTCCATTTGGCTAATTCTATTTTTAAAAATATTGTTTCCATTAGTCAGTTTTTGTCCTTCCTGTTCCTACTTGTTGACTCTTGAATATTTCTCATTTCTTTTCCCATTTTTTATTATCTCTCTTATTTAACTTTTAAAATCCTTTTTGACATAGTCCAAGAAAGTGCTTTGGGCTTAAGAACAATTCATATGCACCTTTGGATTTTTTTGGGTAAGCATTTTGTTCTCTTCTGAATTGATGTTTTGATCTTCTTTGTCACATCATAATAGCTTTCTATGGTCAAAGATGTTTTTCTTCCTTTCTTCTTACTTTCCTTCCTTCCTTCCACCCTTCCTTCCTTCCTTCATTCATTCCTTCCTTCCTTCCTTCCTTCGTCTGTCTCCTCTTCCCTCTTTCCCTTTATCTCTCTTCCCCCTCCCTCTCTCCTCCCCCTCCCTCTCTTCTCCTTCTTTCTTCCTTTCTTTCTTTCTTCCTTTCATTTCTGGCTTTTAAAGTCAAGCTCTAGGTGCAGAGCCAAGATAGTGTAATGCAGACACGATTCTCTGTGACCTCCTCTGATCTTCTCTCAAATCAACAGCAGATTAAGTCTCTGAGTGATAAGATATACACCCAGAGAGAGGGATATGAAATGTTGACTACAACATAACATTTTCATTCTCTCTATTGCTATTTGCTTTCATCGTGTTTCCTTTCTCTGATTTTTTTTCTTGTAGATACGATTTTTCTTGCACAACAATCATGTGTGGAAATATGTATACATATATTCAATTTATCAAGCATTTTAACATAATTAACATGTAGTGGACTTCCTGTCATCTAGGAGAGGGGTGGGGACTAGAGGGAAAAAAATTGTTATGGAAAGCTTTGTAAGAGTCAATGTTGAAGAATTACCAACACATATGTTTTGCAAATAAAAAGCTTTAATAAAAAAATAAAGTAAAGCTCTAAACCTGAGGCACATGGGGCACTGTCCCAGGCTTACTATGTGACTTTGAGATTTGGGCTTCTTTGAGCTTTGGCTTTGAGCACAAGGGCCCCTTTTATTTGTTTACTTTGTCAAAGCATATTATGTAGCCAAACCAAATTCTGTTTGTTGTTTTCTGGTTTCCTGGGCTGGCAATTTGCCTTTTGCAGTGGAACTGGAGGCCCCACTACTGCTCTGCTGTACTACTGCCTTATTAAGTTAGAATAAGGGGTATCAGTTGCTAATCTGTACTTTGATTAAGACCCTCACACTGACTTTTCTAGACACCATCTGCACCGAGCTGCTCTCCCCTTTAAACAAAGTGAGATTGCCCTTTCTGAAGTCCTTCCAAGCTATCTTGAGCTAAAAAAAAATATTTCATTCTATTACTTTTTAGGTTCTGTTGTTCCAGAATCTGCACAGAAGCTTAGTTTCTGAAGGAAACTAGGGAGAGCTCAAGCAACTCCATGATTTCTCTCCACCATTTTGGCTCTGCTCATCTTCTGACTTGCCCCTTTAAAAAACTAAATAAATTCACAACAAATTCAATTTATATTTTGAAGAATGTATTACACACTATCCTGATCCCTTGGCATATAGGAAATTTTTTTCAGTAATTTCACTAATTCATTAATGAATTAATTATTTTACTCTCATAGAAAGAAAAAAAATATTTTCCCATCTTTCCCAGTGCAGAAAACCTTCTCTTTAAAACTAAGAGGAGGTGAAGATAGAGAAAGAATATAAGTCCAGACAGTAATGTTACAATTATTAAGGATAACAAGTCTGACACTAACAACAACTATCTTGTCTTGAGGACAATGGATTTTTATTCTTCCTATTCTAATCAAGTTAATATGATTAAAAACCTTTAAGGACATTTTTTGGTTCTCCTTGAAGTGAATATATGCAATAAAATATGAAATATCTGGCAGAAGGTAGTCTGAGTCAAAGAAATCTGAATTGAGAATTCTGTTACTTGGAAGTGCTACACTTCCCTATCCTTGTCCAAAATAGATTGCCCTGGGACTCTGATATTTAGAATGTGATGGAGGCTTAGCCCAATTTCCAAAGACAGTTATTTCCCTCATTGCAAAGAAAGTTTAATGAAGGAGCTAAATAAATTCTCATAATGAAGGTAACTGACACTGGCATAGTGTGTTCACCTTAGCTGCAAAAGGACTCAATCCCCTCATGCAGCCAAGGAAACATTGTGTAGGCTTTGTAAGGGCGCAGGTTGGGGGGGGGAGGATCTGCATAAAAGCACAAAGAACGTTGAGCTAAAAGTATGTGTTAAAAATGTAACTCGAAACATTTTTATCTTTCATGAATATTTAATTCTCCTGAAAGCTCACCATCTGTATATCACAATGTTCCAATGCTTGTGTGTGATTTTCTCAGTTAAGTCTTTAAAAATAAAACAAGCCATTTTCATTCTCCCTGCAATGCCCTGAAACTTGATTAATGCTCATTGATTCCTTTGATCTAATTCTCTTCATTTTAGAACAAAGTCAGCAGTGTTGCACAAATCTCTTTGTGGGAGAAAAAGGACAATTGAGAGAAAGCAGGACATTCTCATTGTTTTTATGGTGTCCTGTCCAACTGTTCATTGACATTTTGAATGCTGTTTAATTTTTGCTGATGTCTTTTAATCTTATGCTTCATGTGAATCTAAATACAGTTCCATTGATATGCAGCCTACTGTGTATTATGATATCCTGTGCCCTGTTGCACTGTAGAAGCCTGCAGCTGTCTAAAGCTTAATTATGCATGAATCCAAAGCCCAGATGCTTGGCCAATAGTGCCTCAACAGAGTACAGTTTTTCACTTGTTTTTGTTTGAATTATAATTGAGCAGATCTTTATTTCTAGCCACATTTTTTGGTCCTATTCCCGTGTTCCTTTGCTTCTGGTTGCTGTTTTATGAGTAAGCATTTGAAAGAACCTTTTGCCACTCTGAAGTGCCATCGAAATCTGATCTGAGAAGGGTCATTCATATGTCTGACAAAGCCTTTCACCTTGACAACAATTATGAAAGGTAAAAAAAAAATCCTTTCCCTCCTCCTCCATTTTCCCCACAATCACTTTAACTCCAGATGGTTGGCAGTTTAAAAAAAAGTGAATAGTTAAATAGAGGCTGACATGTCAGCTGAAACAAAGAAGGCATGGAGCCAGCCTTCTAAAAGAGGAAGTTATTTCAGCAAATAAAGACTTACACCTGCCAAAAGAAGGTAATGGAAACCTGTAAAAGATTTGTAACCATAATCACCTTTTGTTAAAAGCTTTTGTTAACTGTTTTCAAGCAGAGTTGCTATTCAGTCTACAAAATCAACAGATAAACTAGGTCAGCAGGTGAAAAGAAATAACACAAATGGGGGAATCAAAGGTCATCATAAAAACTACCTTCAAAAGAAAGAAATAGATATTTCTTTAATTTTGCATAAGCTGAGTCTACCTTCTTGACACAATCTTACAATGATTTCCTGAGTGTTGCCTATAACTAAGCTATTATTATTATTTTCTAATAGAGCATTGGTGTACTTCATTGTTTTGTAAATGTGAGAATTCGATTGTGTGTTTTTAAATCTTTTCTTTTGGTCAAAAGTTAGTACAAAATGAAAACCAGAAAATAAATGCCATTGTGATTAATGATTGAAAGAAAAAAATATTTTAGTACCCAAAACTTGCTTTAATTTAATGGTGCCAGTTAGTTAAGTATTTTTAAATGATATTTTCCAGAATGAAATCAAAAATTATTTTTTGCAAACTTCCCCCCACCAATATTGTCAAATAATCTCTTTCAAAAACATTTTCACCCACACACAGGCCTTTCTGACTTGTCTATGTGACAGCATTTGATTCTTTAGAACTTTTATTTCTACCAAGCTCCTAAGTTTTCCCTTTATCAGCTAAATCAGAATGGGTTATTATATAAATACTTTTTTAAAATGAATAAAGTGCTAATTCAATATAATACTAATACAATTCCCCTGACAAATTGAGACATGTACTTAATGACTTACTAGAAATCAACAATTGTTCTTTAAGAAGAAAAAAATTAATTGCTATAGATATTTCATGAGCCAAATGCCTAAATGTACAATATTGCTGAAGGGAAGATTTTTGTACAGGAAAGGTCTCTGTTATTATGAAGTGTGATAAGGCAGATAACATTTCTCAAAATAGCACTAACTCCCATAATGACTATGTGTGAGCATATGTGAACACTTGTGAAGACAATGTGAATTTATGTATTAACCTCTATCTTCATGGCAGATTTTAAGCAATTTGGGGACTTATACAAGGTCACATAATTTAAAAGAATACCACTTAGCACAGAGAAAAATAAGTGTCTATACTTAACTCCTAACTGAAGATAGCTTGAGAGAGTAAACCTGCTCTTTTGAAATCACATGACCTACAACTCAATCTCAGAAAAAAAATCCAAGGAAGGCCAAAAGAAGAGTTTAAGCTTCCTTACCACTAGAAAGGGAAATTATTCAGAATTAATTCAGTAAGCATACCATTTGTCACACATTAGACTGAGTTGTGAGAATACAAAAAAAAGGCCTTATCCACAATGAGTATGCATTATATTGAGGGGGAAAAACTTCCTTTCTTAAGGGGAATTAATTTTTTTCTTAAGATCCATTCTTCATCTAATCTGAGCATATCATTTGATTAAAATATTTTCTATTCTATTGAATAGCATTTCAAATGGAAATTTATTTTAAAATAATAAGTTATTGATGTCTTTAGTTTTTTACAACACCACAGTTTCCCCCAGTATTCATATCCCTTCCAGAAGAGGTATCCCATATAAAAATAGTCTTTTTTTAAAGACAAAAATATGAAACGAAAAGGATAGTAGAAAAATCAGCATAACTTATCAACACATCAAAAAACCGTGTGTAAATATATGAGATATCATACTTGTGGATCTAACATATCTACAAAGGAAGAAATACTAGGAAGGTTTTCTCATATATCTTCTTTCAAACTATGTTTTACTTTTAATAGTTATGAATCATTTAATTTTGATGATTTGTGGTTGTACTTTTCATTTACATTCTTGTGGTTATTGTATATGTTGCTTCCATAACATTCTGTATCAGTTTATGAAAATTTTTCATGTTTCTCTGTATTCAACCCTCAACAGTTTTTAAAGCATAGTAATATTCCATTACACTCATACAAAACAATTGTTTAGTCACTTCCCAAGTCAATAGACATTTACTTTGTTTCCAATTCTTTTCTATCTCAAAAAAGAAACTACAATACTACCACTTTTTCCCAACAATTGCTACTGTAAATATTTTGCTTTATGTGGGGATATTCTTCTTATCAATAACCTCTGGATATGAGACCAGTAATGAAAACTGTGGATTGATTAAAGGCTATTGACCTTTCAATAACTTTAGTTACACAATTTAAAGGTGGTTCCCGTGCAAAAATGTTTATGGCAGCCCTTTTTTGTAGTGGCAAGACACTGGAAACTGAGTGGATGGCTATCAATTGGAGAATGGCTGAATAAATTATGGTATACAAATGTTATGGAATATTACTCCTCTGTAAGAACAAGATGATTTCAGAGAGGCCTGGAGAGACTTCCATGAGCTGATGCTGAGTGAAATCAGCAGAACCAGGAGATCATTACACATGGCAACAACGTTTGTGTTGGCAGCAAAGCCAAGATGGCAGAGTGCAGATATGACTCTCTGTGACCTCCTCTGATCTTCTCTCAAACCAACAGCAGATTAAAAAAACTGAACTGGTTCTGGAGTCAAAGCACCCAGAAATATTTGAAGTAAAAAACATTCACAGAAGAAGTTACCTTGGAAGACTTTCAGAACAGGTCTGTTTCAGTCAGGCAGGGGAACAGTTTTCCAAGTTCAGATGGCAGCACAGACAGGGCAGGAAGCCAGGCCGGGATTCAGAGTGTGACAGTTTCTAAACACCTGAGAAGTTTCTGTGACCCTCTTAGGCCATTCTGAACTGGTCAAAAGCAGGTGTTCTGGCAGATCTGCCTTTTATAAAAGATAGAGTGTAAACCACTGAGAAACCAAGACCTAGCCCCGATTGCCCAGCACCAGAAGTCAATCAACCGAACTTCCCCATGTCAAGCAAAGCAGTTGTCCCTCCTTTGCTTTGAACAGAATTCAAACTTTAAAAAAATGAATAAAAAAAGAAAAAAAAGAACTCTTACCATAGAAAGCTTTTATAGAAAGAGAGACCAGAACTCAGATCCTGAGGTTCCTAAAGGTAAAGCAACTCCAGAGGAAGCCACAAAGGGAAACATGAGCTGGCCTCTATTTCAGAAGGCTTTCCTGGAAGATTGCATAAAGAATCTCAAAAGAGAGTTAGAAGAAAAATGGGCAAATGA
>JAJPUD010017154.1:0-32074 GCA_023553655.1 Myrmecobius fasciatus | reverse complement strand
GGGGGGGGGGGGGCTTAATGATCCTCCTCTCCCAGGGTCACCTAATTATTGATCATTTTCAAAAGTATTTTCATATCCATTCTTTTCATCTATGAGGAGGGTGGACAAAGTGCTGAAGCCAGAGACATGGGGGTTTTATTCCTGATTCTGACACTAGGCCACATTATGACCCCTTGGTACAAGTCACTTAATTTGAATCATTTCTTTCATCTGCAAAATGAAAGAGTTGAGTCATAGTATCGGCCAGCTCTAACATTCTATGTTCTACAAGTTTGTTATCCGTATCTCTCTGACCCTTACCATACACCACCTTGTATAATTATTTAACTTGTAGTCAGAAGTACCAACTGTGCGACTCTGAAGTTACAGCCCCTCTCTCTGAGGCTCAACTTTCTCTATTGTAAAGTAGAGACTTGTACTACCTACTCCACAGGGTTATTGAGAGGCAGGTACCATAAAAATTAGTAATTATGGTCATTATTATTGGACTTCGACTTTTTCCAGGGCAGGGATCATGTCTTGTAGTTACATATGTTCCCCATACTGAGAGTGGATTAGCCATAGCTTTGTTCCAGGGTGTTTAGAAGGCCTGCTAAGACTTGTCTGGCTTTTACAGCCTAGCTCCTAGTTAGCAAGAAAGATTAGTTACAACAGGAATCTGATCAGAGATGTTGCTAGGTGAGTGTACCAGCCTTGTTCCCATCCCATTTGTTATCTTAAGCAGTGACCTTGAGGTCTCTGTCTCCCTTCTACATGGCAGTGTTTCATCGCCTCCACCCCTAAAGTAAGGGCACTTTTCATGACACTCTCTCTAGGCTCTTGGTGGTACTTTTCCTGGGCACAAAAACTACTTGTGACTCTTCCCCACATTGATGTTCAACAAATTCTTGCAGCTTGATGGATTATTTAAGGAAGGATATATAAACTCTAACTCAGGATTATCTGTGAAGGCAGCAGCCACAGTAGAAAGAGGGACCACAACAATTGTGTCCAAGCTTCTCCTTATGGACTCTCTCTTTGACTTCCTGGGCCCATCTGCTTCCTGACTCAGATAACAGGCACCATCTGGGAACTATGCACCTCCCCCTCCACTCCATTGCTTTCACTCACTGCACCCAAGGTCACCCCCAGGGAGATAAGACTACAGGATATAAGGATGAGGTCATCTTTAGCTAAAGCAAAGGAGATTTTTTTCTTTCCTCTCCCCTAAAACCTACCAGAGGCCTGGACACAAGGTAAGTAAGTCCTCAAAAGAAAGATGGAGCTCTCCTTCCCTGGAACTCCAGCTTCAACTCATCTCCCATCCATCCACCCACCCTAGTCATCTTGCCATCCACTCTGCTGCAGCATCCTCTGGAACTCAGCGCTGCGGTGGAGCCATCTATATTGGTAAATGAGCACAAATGCATTGCCCATTCTATTTAACCAACCTAGATCAACCAGACCATGTTTCACCTTCCATCCAGACTTTGGAAATTTAATCAAATCAATACACTCATTGCTTCTAGAAGGAATGCAGTAGCAGATTCCCCTAAGGTTCCACTCACCATCCTTTTGATTTCACAGATCAAAACATCCCCCCATCCAGCCACCACTTCTCTACCTGTGTAGTCTCTCCCTATTAAATCCTAACCTTTTAGAGGACAGGTACTGTCTTGCTTTTAGTATTTGTATCACCAGTTAAACTTGGTACACAGTAAACACTTAATAAATGATTTTCATTCATTCATTCATGGGAGGCAGGGGTAACAGGAATATCTTTTAAACTTCATTTCACTGAAACAAGTTAGGCAGCTCTCTTAGCAAGGGATCTGCCAGAGCAAATGGAGACAGCCGGGCATGGATGTCACAGAATAATGACCCAAACAGCCCAACAAGCACTAGCCTGTGAGGACTAAAAACAGCCAGGCTAGTGGAGAGCTCCCTATTATCCAAGTTGATCTCCCCGGTGCTTGGCCTCCATACCAGACAGAAGGGGCCTTTGTCACTGCCATGTATGCCTTGTGCACGCCTACATCTGCCCAAAGGTGGCTACCATGGGGCAGATGGCAAGGGTTTTGTACCTGGGACCAGGAGCCCCGAATCCAAGGCCTGGCTCTGCTATTTCCTAGCTGTGGACAAGTCACTTCTCTTGGTCTCCTTCCCCTATCTCATAGGAACATGAAGATCAAATGAGAGGAAAGGAGCAAATTTGTGCATATTCATATATGTGTATGGGTACATGTGTATATACCTATGTATATGTAATATAGATTTGGGCAGGGAAGGGAGGAGTGTCCAACCTTGGAAATCTGCCTGGAAGGCACCAAGAGATACAACAATTTGCCCATGGTCACACAGGCCAGGTAAGGATCTAAGCTTTATGTCTGCAGCTGCAACCTTCCAGTTATTACATCATGTTGCTGTACACACACATACTATACATATGTCATATGTATACACATAAATTATATATTACAAATGTATCAAATGTTCAAATATAAGCTACATGAAAGTATATTCAATTACACTGTGCTTCTTCCGGCCTAGAATGCACCGACTCAACTCTCCCATCTTCTTCCCTTGTCTAAGTCCTGCTTTCGTTCAAGACAAGCTCAAAGTTTCACTTGTCAGCAATAATTAGTCAAACATTTATTTATTAAGTGCCTACTGTATGCCAGGCACTGTGCCAAGTGCTAGAGATAATGCCATTACTAATATTAACATGATAGCTTCATTTATCTAGTGCTTACTATGTGCAAGGCACTATGCTAAGTACTGAGGATTAATAATAATAGTAAATATACTCTGTAACAGATACTGTGCTAAGTATTAGGGATTAATAATAATAGTAAACATTTATATACATTTACTACACGCCAGGCACTACACTAAGCATTGGGATATAAAAGGAGGCAAAAGACAAGGAGCTCACAATTTAATAAAATGTCATTGTATAGAATTTGATTCTGGAAAATATCTCAGAAATCCAGTTCAATTCTATCCTTTCACAGAAAAGGAAATGACTTGGCCAAGATTGCATGGCTAGGACAGAGCAGAATCAGGACTGGAATTTAGGCCCTGGCACTCCAAGGTCAGGGCTCACTGCCTTTCCTGATCACACCAGCCCTCACTGATCTCCTCCTCAAACTGCCACTTTGGGAAGAAGGCCATGTGACCTGGAAGATAAAAGGAAGGACCTGGATTCAAAGTCCCCAAACCTCACCTCTTCCCAGGCATTTATGTGAATAAGCAAGTTATTCGATCTCTCTGAGCCTCAATGATATTATCTACAAAATGAGGGTGATAACAGCATCTACCTCAGCAGAAGCTTATGAGCATCTAGGGAGAAAAATGCTTATGAAGCATATCGGGAACCTTAAGACAAATGTGAATTGTTTTCATAATTACTACTGTTTGCTGTAAGCTGCTGCCTTCTTGTCTTCTTTGTGAGCTCCTGGAGAGCAGAGACCCAATCACATCAGCTGATTCTTGTCCTGTATCCTCCTTCCAACCTCCCCCAGACAAACCTTCCCCAATCCCCTACCAGCCCTGGACATACAGTAGGCATAGTAGCACTTGCCGACTGATTGATGTCAGTGATGAAGAGATGCAGACCAAGTATCTGGGAAGCCTGTGCCAGGTCAGAAATTCTGTGCTGCATGCATAGCTGCCTTCCCCCAAGTCCCCCATTCCAGTCCTCTCCACTCTCATCTTACAGCTTCACAGGATGAAGTCCTAGGTGAGATACAGTGCAACTGGGGAAATGAGAAAAAGCTGAAGGCCACATTTCATCCTAATGTGGCACAGTGGCAGGGTTCTGAATCCTCACATCTTCCTTATCCTTTGTAGTTCTCATATCTAGGAGCAGACCCAAAACTCAGAGGAGAGATGTAGGAAACAGGGGCAAGAAAAAGAAAAGATATTTTGAGGCAGGCTCACAAGTGGGTGGCTAAGGCAATATAGCTTTGCTCCCTAACTACTGTGCCCTTCTCTAAGACAGTTCATCTGTATGTTGATAAGTCTGGGAAGATATATGCATAGGGTAGGGTCCCCTATAGGAAAGCTGAAATATTTTGGGAATGTTGAAAAGAAGGACATGGTTTCCATCCTTACCTTTTCTGCCTTGTCCTAGAAGCACAAGATCATGAGAGGTGTAGTTCACTTCTATACAATACACATTAGCATTCGTAAGACAAAACAAGAAAGCAGAAAAAATATTGGACTTGGAGCCAGGAAAACTGAATTCAAAACCATATTCCAATACTTAAATCACCTGTGAGATTTTGTAGAAGTCACTCAACCTATCTGAGCTTCAATTTTCCCATCTATAAAATGGGAACAATAAAAATCAAAGTACCTATCTCATGGGGTTATTGCAAGGAAGGAGGTTTATAAACCTAAGACTACTATATTGAAAAACAATCACTCTGGGGCAGTCAGATGAAGCAGTGGATAGAGTACCAGCCCTGAAGTCAGGAAGATCTGGATTCAAATTCGACCTCAGATCCTTAACTAGCTGTGTGATCCTGGGGAAGTCACTTCCCTGGGGAAGCCCAAAAGGAGAAAAACAAGCATTTGTTTTTTAAAAATTTATTAACCATCTACTTTGGACATAGCACTACTGGGTCCTGAAGTATGAATAATCTCTGCCTTCACCTTTGACACTTAATTAGCTGTATGACCTTGGGCAAGCTTGAACTTTTCTAAAACTGTTTCCTCAACTACAAGATGAGGATATTGGGCTAGATTGACCTAGAATGCCTCTTTTAGCTCTTAATCTATATGATCTATAAATTCATTAGATATGGGGCAAAACAATGTTATTATGTGAAGTCTAGGAGAAAAGGACCAAGAAAGAGGAATCCTAGAAGGTTTCGTGGAAGGGGTGGCATTTGAGCTGAATTTGTATAAAAGGAATATATAGAAATATAAGCTATTACATTTCCCTTGCAGTAAGGGAAATAAGCTCCTTGAGAACAGGTATTTGTTCCACTTTTGTATATATTACAGTTTGATTAAGCACAAAGTTGGTGCTTAATAAACGATTCTTGGTTGACTGGTTGATTATAGGCTTATAGGTTTCTTTATTTAGAGCTGAAAGGGACCTTGGAAATCATGCAACTCAAACCACTTATTTTACAGAAGAGGAAACTGAGGTCCAGAGAGACAATGCTATATGCCCAAATTCACACAGCTTAATAAGTGGCTCAACTAGCATTAGAACTCAGGGCTTCCTGACTTTAAGCCTAGTCCCTCAAGTGAATCGTTCCCTTTGAGTGAGACAAGGTAATAACTCCATTTTACAAGCTAGAGAACTGTGGTACCTCACCTAAGGTCACATAAGAGAGTAAATTGTCAGACTGAAAGTGGAACCCAAACCACCCAACTCCTGGCCCAGCTCTTATGCTGCCTCTTTAATTAAACTCAGTTGGGTGACACTGGGGAGAAGTTCTGATGGAAGGTCCGACCTAAATGAAAAGTTTGATGTTCTCCCTTGGGAAACTCTTTTGCTTGGAGGTCAGATTGATTAAAAAAAAAAAGGCCTATTTCTAGAATATCAATTATGCAGCTGTAGGAACAGGTGAGAAAACTAGAAAAGAGAACTTTCTTCCTGGCAGTATGATAAGCCAACCCTTCACAAAGCAAGCTGGGAAATTCCCCTTGATAAGCCAAGGTGGCAAGGTTTCTGACTAGTACTATGTACCCAAGATCACACAGCTTAGTAAGTAACTGAGCAAGCATTAGAACCCAGTATTTTCTGACTTTAAGCCTAGCCTCTCATGTGGATTGTCCTCATAACAATTCCTTTGTTTCATTGCTTCTCCAGCATATGTTTACCTAAAACAAAATTGTAATCATTTGAGAGGGAGCGTTGTTCTCCATAACTTTTGAGGATTCAAGTCCTCTTTCCATGTGTGGTCATCTGACTTAGCTCAGCAGAAACAAAGGTGACATTGAAGTTTAGGGAACAGTGCACTGGATTTTGAGTTAGAGGATCTGAGTTCAAATAATTGTTCTGTTACTTTTTACCCATGTGACCCCTACCCTCTCAAATATTCAGTCTTCTCATCTGTAAAATGAGAGGTTGGGTCAATGAAGTTTCTTCTTCTACTCTCTAAATCTCTGATCCTAAAATATGAAGTACAGAGTTCTGGATCTGGTATTCTGACTCAGCCACTAAGGTACTAAGTAGCCCTGGATAAATCTAACCCACGCTTCATTTCCAGTTTTTTCACCTAGGACTTGGGCTAATCCATTAAGTCTCTTCCTTCCCAAACATTCAATGTTCTAACATAAGAAACAAACCCAAGAGAGGACACTGGATGAGTTCTCCATCCAAAGGTGAAAGTTTGGTTAAGAGGGAGAAAGGAAGAGGCTACCACAGACTTTGTAGCCTGATGTATGATATGATTGAGTTCTTCGTCACTGGCGGTATTCAAAGGAAGGTTGCATGATTATTTCTGGGGAATTTCATAGGTGGGATTTCCAGCCATGAATAAGTTTGACTATATAACTTCAGAGATCCCTTCTAACTGTAGCCTTCTAGAATTCTGACTGAAATCACTTTCCTGAAGGAACTTAAAATGTCATAAGCCTGGGAAAAGAAGTTTTAGAAAAGAAATGGTAGCTGGCTTTGAGTATATGAAGGACTATTGACTGGATAAGAAATTTTATTTGCTCTATTTAGCACAAAAGTTTTGGAGCACTAGGTGAAAGTTGGGGAGGTGGAATGGACTCCTGAAGAATAAGAACTATATAAAATGGAAAGGAATGCCTTCCTGATCATTAGAGGTCTTCAAATGGAATTTGTCAAGGGTGCTTGTAAGCAAGGTAAGGTCCAGATGGCCTTGGAGGTGTCTTCTAGTTCTGACATAGCAAGGGACCTATGGTTCAATGAATTCAGTGACTCCGTGACTCACAGACAAGAACCTTAGATGGTGAAATCTACAGAATTCTCATATACACTGGGGCTTGGGTACTAGAGAAGCATTTCTCTGGAGATGCAATGAGAAGGGGTCCCCTTCTTCAGGAATATTCTTCTCTATGTTCTCCCCCCTCCAGCCCACAACTCTCCTGTGCTTAAGAATGTTCAGGCCAAGATACTTTTCTAGATGCTGCTGGTTGGACCTGAGATGGGGCCAGCTGAACAGTTCCCATGAAAGTGACAGGGGAACCAGACAGTGAGTTACCAAGGAAGTTTACAAGGGCTCAACATACAACTCATTCATAAGTAAAATGTGTATCTTTCCCCCAGGACCTAACATCACATTTTACAGTGATGTTAGTGGCTGCTTTCACTGGCAAACATTTGTGAACTGACTGACCCATTCATCCATCCCACTCAGTGGGTATTTATTGAATTCTGGGTCCTGACCTGCACTAAGCTGTGTTAGAAAATACAGAGAAGTATAAGAAAAAGTACCAACCCTTAAGGAGCTAACAATTTAGCTGGTAACACAGGAAACAATGAAACTTAGCTGGTTTGTAGTTGTGTTCCCTGAGAGCTACAGATGAGAAATGCTAAAGATGATCAGAGGAAAGGAGAAATCTCATGGGCTGATCTGACCAGAGAAGTTGTCATGAATTGGTTTTGAAATGGGGGGAGAAAATTAGGTAGAAAATAGATTAATATTTAGCTAACAGTTTGTTCTCTTGCTCTCCTGTCTCTGGAGAAAAGACAGAGAGAAAAGATAGGAGAAAGAAAAGAGAAGCAAGAAAGAGGGAAGAGAAAAGAAAGAGAGGGGAGAGGAAATGACAGAAAGAGAAGAAAAAGGAGGGAGTGAATGAGATAAAGAAAAAAGAGAGAGGGAGAAAGAGAAAAGAAGAGACAGAGACAATGTTTTATAAAGCACTTTGTATCCATTATTGTTTTGTCTTCACAACAGCTCTATAAGGAAGGCAGAACAAGAATTATTATCTCCATCTTAGAGATAAGGAAATTGAGATTTAAAAGACTGGCCAACAGTGACATAGCAAATGCCTGTAGTAAGATTTGAATGGAGGTCTCCTGACTTACTCTTTGGGACTCTGCCACATTGTTGCTTAGATAAACTGGCTGGATTTAGATGTTAGTTCCAATCTCTGCTATACTACAAATCCATTGAGGATCAGTTTCCTTATCAATAAAATGGAGGGCTTCCAACGTCCTCCTGGCCCTAAATCTACAATCCCTATGAGCTATCTTACAGTCTTGCTCGCCACCAGCAGCCTTACCAGAACTATGTAAATACGTGTGTGTGTGTGTGTGTGTGTGTGTGTGTGTGTGTGTGTGAATGCTGGCCCAGAAGGGAGTTACAAACCCAAAGATAACCTGAAAAGTTAGGCCACATGATGCTGGGGAAAAATGGGCAGAAGGCACCACAAATCTGTTCAAAGTACAGCAAGGGAAAGTTTGTGTTTTCTTCTCATGACCTCTCTGCCTGGCTCTCTCTAGGGCTATCTTCCCCTTGGTCATCCGTTCTCTTATGGCTCACATTATCATTCCCACCCAGAGAGGGACATAGCTCTTCATGTTTAATCAGGGGCCCAAGGTGCTGGCACTGAGTCCTGAGGCTGCCTTCTATCTCAGCAGGGGCTTCTGTGCTCCTTCCAGGAGGCCCAGGGGAGGAGGAAGCCAATCCACAGCCAGAGATCTGGCCCCAACCCTGAGGCCCACAGTGACAGTTGGGCATGGAGAAGTAGGCTTCCTCTGCCAAGAGAAACCACCTGTGCCCCTGCGCACACAACCAAACACATGCAGGGATACACGCAGAGAAGCGCATGTACACACACAGAGGTACCCTGACACGAGCACGCAAGAACCTCAGATGGGCACAAACACCGAATGTATGCTCATATGTTTTTTAAAGTCAAGGCTAGATCCTAAGAGACTGGCACATAGTAAGGGCTTAATAAATGTTTGTTAACTGACTAACTGACTAATTGACCACTGATAGGAGTGAGTTTGTCTGTTCCCAGCCTCCTCTTTCTGAGCCCTTACCACCTGGATGGCAGCTTAGACAGGACCAATGATCTTAGAAGTTCTGTGCTCTCTCTCTCTTCTCCCTCCCTGCTACCAAATCTCTGGAGGAGCCAAGAAGATAAGTGTGAAAATTATTGGACTGCAAGAGAGGAGGCAACCAGGTTCTAGTCCTCACTTAGCCATTGATGAGCTGTGTACTCTGGACAAAGTAATGGAGATCTCTAGGCCTCAGTTTCCCTGGCTATAAAAAAGAGAAGGGCTAGCTTAGATGATCTCTGAAATTCCTTCTGGTCTTTACATTCTGGGGCTCCAGTATTCTTTTCTCCCAAAGATGGCCATGTCTCATGCCTCTTTTCTTACTGTTGGATAGAAAATTCTGCTTAAGGCATTCTACGACTCAGATAGCAAAGAGGCCTGGCTAGCTCCTGAAATCCTACAAGGGAAGCATCCACCTGCTCTACCAAATAGGAACCAGGTCCTGTTCAGAACAGACAATAACACAGAATGCCTTTCCTGGTGCTCTCTGTGTCTTTGGTCATATACATCCTAATATACTTGCACCAAGCTCTGTGTTTGCCTGAGCTCACAAAGACACACATACTGGCCTGTTACACCTTATGATCAAACCTCACCACTAGGAAGGATCCCTTCCTTTCCCCTTCATTAAACAGGTATCATAGTATTTGAACCCTGGAAACCACTATCTTAGTAGGGTATTCTGAGGTGCAGAGGAGCTAAATGACTTGCTCAAAGCCAACCCAAATGATAAGAACCAAAGTTGGGATTCAAATCCAGGACTTCTGACTCCAAATTCAGTGTCTTTCCCTCGTCTTTGCCACTTAGGAATTATAAGATTATAGTGTCACGGGATCTAAGAATCCATGAAGTCCACCCCCCTCATTTTATAGAAGGCAAAAAAATCTAATGACTTATCTAGGGTCATCTAAGTTAATAAGTAGCACCAGCAGGATTGGAACTCAAATCTCTGACCAAAATCTTTTCTACTAAACCAAAAGAAAGTAAAAAGGACCTTGGAACTTTACTAATACATCTCTGGAAACTTAGACCCAGAGAGGAAACTCATTTAATATACATTTTTGTTAAGTAACAAATCAATCAACAAGCATTTATTAAATGTTTACTATGTACCAAGCACTATGGATTACAAAGAAAGGCAAAAACAATCTCTGCCTTAAAGTAGTTTATATCCTATTATAACTTAAATGTATACATATATATGTATTATATGCCTACCACATGAGAGGCACCATGCTTTATTTAGCATCATAGATTTGGAGCTGGCAGAGATCTGAAAGATCGTCTAAGGAATACAACCCAAAAAGAAAAGGAAAAAACTGAACTCCAAAAGTCAAGGAATTTGCCCAGGGTCATTCAAATAATAAGTAGCAGCCACAAGGGGATTTTCACCCCTGTCTCCACCATGCTGGAAAGACAAACCCAGATTCTCTGAATCCAAATCTAAGACTTTTGTCCTGGAACCCTGATTGTGAATCCCAAGATAGGGAGAACTCAGCACACCCTATCCCAACCCTTGTGGGTTGGGATTCTCACTTGGGGACCTGTCACCAACCCAAACCCTTAGAGGTGTTTATTGGCATCTAACCCAGCCAGATGGCAGGATCAGCTGCCTTGTGGCATTTGGTGATGTTCAGTTAAACCTCCCTAGCTGATCATGCTCTACAATGCTTCCCATGCCTTGGCCCTCTGGCCAACAACCAATCACAATTAATACATCATAAAGAAGAAAAGACAATGCCTCTCTCCCCTGGTAGTCTGCTCCAAGCTGAGGGGTGGAGATGCACCCTGCCAGGAGCTCCCTTGCAGGGGGGACACTCATAGCATCTCAAAATTACAATATTTCACAATTGTAACGACCTCATCAGCCGTCTAGTACAACTCACACATGAAAGGAATCCCTGATAAAATGTACCCAACAAGTAATCAATCCAGCATCTGCTTGAAGAAGTCCAAGAAAGGGAAACCCACCATCTCTTAAGAGGTATGTCATACTGCTTTGGACAACTTTAATTGCTAGGAAGTTTTTTGAGTTTATTTTATTTCTCTGTCATCGAGTCTAAACTGGCATCTTTACAACTTCCAACTATTTTTTCCTGGGATCTGCCTTCTGCCAAAAAGAACATATTATTATTATCTGCTTTTTATAGATGAGGAAATAAAGGCAAATAGTAATTAAGTGACTTGCCCAAGGTCACACAGCAAAATTCCGAGACAGAATTTGAACTACTATCCCCAATTCCAGCACTCTATTCATTGCACCACCCTAACTGTCAAATATATATATCTCCCAGTTATTGAGAGGATAAAATTAGATGTTTATAAAGTGTTTTGCAAACCTTAAAGCACTATATAAATGCTAGCTATTATGGGTGTGTTCAAGGAAGACTAGTACTTCTGGTGTATAGGCTGCCAAGCCTTTTCAGGGCTGCTTTCCATCTCTGGTATCTTCCTAATCCACCTAACTCTCACCTTCAGCTCCAAGGAGCTATAGCATGCAGAGGCCACACACCCCCCAGTAAACCTTTTTGGCAAATGGGATGAACTAGGTTGAGGGTAACCAAGGGATTTCAAACCCTAGTGAGTTAGGGAGATGCTTATGCCAAGCATGTAAAGACCTCCTCTGGTGGAATAGGTGGATGAGAATAATTTCTTTCAATGGCTATGAAGGTGCTGTGGAATACTTAGAACTATTTAGATATCAAAGACACCAAGGTCATTCACTGCATTTCAAGCCATCACCAGTCACACTGACTCTGTCCTGGCAGCGAACAATGAGAGCAAGGCTGACAACTTCATGCAACTCTGCTTCATTTTAACCCAGTCTACACACGAATCCAAAGATATCACCAATACATTTTACCATATGTATACACTAGACCTCAGAGGAGAGTGGTCCTCACAAAAGTCCTTTTCTTAGGCCTTAATGTGATATGATGGCATGTCTCCCAAGCCCTGAATGAATGCTTATCCTTCTCACTTCTGTTTCCTTCTTTTCCTGGATCCCATGAGCTGTTGAAAGTTTCTCTTCTAAGATTGTCTCAAACCTATTCTGTAGATTGTAAATATATCCGTATCCATATGTATATGTATATATATATATGCATGTGTATACATACATATATATGTTTTACATATAAATGCATATAAATATATATTTACAGATATTACAATTTTATATTTTATACATTATATGATATATAATGTGTGATATATAATGTGTGATGTATATTATATTATAAAGATATTATATAAAAAATAAAAGGCAAAAATAGTCTTTGCAATCAAGGAATTCAGTCTGATGAGAAGTGTACAAATATATAAAGATACACACGTACACACATATATATATATATATATTAGACTGTAAATTCCTTGAGGGCAGGGACTATCTTTGGTTTTTTGTTTGTTTTTTGTATCCCCAGCATTTAGCACAGTACTCGACACATATAAATATTTAAAAGCTCTTTGATTGATCAGAGATGATTCCAGTGCTTAGCATGGTGCCTTAATATATAGTAATATATGTTGACCATTGACAGACTCTGTGCTATACAAGCTCTGTCTAGACCTTACAATCTGGAAGGACTCTGAACTGGATCACAGGTGTACAGATCTAGACCTGAGGGTTTTCTGGTCCAACTCTTCATTTTATAAGTGAAGACAGTGAGGTTTAGAGAGTTTGAGTGACCAACCCAAGATCACATACGCAGTAAGTATGAGAGTTGGTATTTGAATCCAGGTCTTCTAACTACCCAGCCAATAATACTTCTATGGTACCTCACTGACTACAGGCCTGGACTCTGCCGCTTACTATTTGTGTGACCTTGGTAAGTCACTTGACCATTTTAGCCACAGGTTCCTCATTATTAGATTCAGTGGCCTCTTCCAGTTCTATGTCCATAATTCTAAAATCCCATATGCCTATCACCCAAGGACCAGCCCAGTTACATTCAAAAAGGCTCAAGGCTTTTTGAGAGATGATGGCTACCAGGCAAGAACAATTCTTGGTCATAGCAACTTATAGAGATAGTCTAATAAGGTATAGAAGAGCTAAGATCTTCATCTTAGCTCAGAACTATGGATCTTTAAAGTCCTGAAAGAGGGATGAAGTTGATATTTTCTTTTATTTAGAGAAGGAACTAGGATCTCTTTGAGGCTCAGAAAAGCCTCTGAGACTCTCTGAAGCTTTTATGATAGGTCATCTGGCTCTAGGTCCAGATTTTTATTAGGAGATCCTGTGGTACCTAAAGAGAATTCCTTTTTAGAATGCTGAGAGCCAAAGAGGCTACTTCTCATTTTCAGGCCAGACCCTGAGACTGGGGACACAAGAGGACAAAGGAAGGAAAGGCTGAGACAATTCCTTGTTGATTCACAGGATCATACATTAGAACTCAAAGGCCATCTAGCCAACCCTCTCATTTTTACAAATAAGGAAACTGAGGCCCAAAGATACTAAATGACTTTCCTAATTCATAATGAAATGGCAGATAGCATTTGAACATGGGTCTTGAGATCCATAGCCTTTTTTATTCTATCACCCCACCTCTTAGTGAACATTATTTTTTCTCTTAAGAGTCTTTTTTACATATAAATTACATATAAAAATAGTTTTCAACATTCATTTTTGTAAGATTTTGAGTTCCAAATTTCCCCCCTCCTTTCCTTACCTCCTGCTTCCCCAAGACAGAAAACAATCTGTTATAGGTTATCCATATTAGTCATATTGTGAAAGAATAAGAACAATATGGGAAAAACATAAGAAAGAAAAAACAAACAAAAAAGATGAAAATAATATTCAGACTCCACAGTACTTTGGATGTGGATAGCATTTTCCATCACAAGTCTTAGATCACTCTATTGCTGAGAAGAGCTAAGTCTATCATAGCTGATCACTGCAAGATATTGCTGACTCTGTAAAATGTTCTCCTGGTTCTGCTCACTTTATCAGTTTATGTCAAGCTTTCCAACTTTTTCTGAAATCTACCTGCTATCATTTCTTATAATCCAATAGTATTCCATTACATTGATATACCACAACTTCTTCAGCCATTTCCCAATTAATAGACTTAATTTCTAATTTTTACCACCATAAAAAGAGCTGCTATAAATACTTTTGCACATGTGGATCCTTTTCTCTTTTTATGATCTATTTGGGATACAGATGTAGTAGTGGCATTGCTAGATCAAAGAATATGCCCAGTTTTATAGCCCTTTGTGTATAGCTCCAAATTGCTCTCCAGAATGGTTGGATTAGTTCACAACTCCACCAACAATGCAGCAACAAACCAATTTTCCTATATCCCTTCAACATTGATTATTTTCTTTTTCAGCCATATTACCAATCATACCACCAATTATTATGAGGTAGATGCTTTTTAAGATCCAAGAGTTTATTTAATGAATCATATTTAAGTTATATTTAAGCATCAGAAAAACTTAGGTTCACATCTTGCCTCTCATGTTTGCTGACTACATGATTTGTTGAACCTCAATTTCCACAATTATAAAATGTGGATGATTTTACTTTCCTCACAGAATTGATAAAAGCATACATAGGAGGTAAAAGGGACCCCAGAGGTCATCCAGACCAAGCCCAAGTAACTGAGGCCCTTTCTAAAGTATAAGTTACTTGTCAAGATGGCAAACAAGGAACAAAGGAAAGATTTAAAATCAAGTTTTCTGAATCCAAATCCTACCCTTCCCTTTATCCACCCTCCCACCCTGCCTCTTCCTTTTGAAGACTAAATTTGATAATGTATATAAAGTCCTTTGCTCATCTTAAAGTTTCATATAAATATAAATACTGTTAGTTATCATCTTCCTAAACCCACCCAATGTTCAGCCTCTCTAGGTCTTTGGATGACAAAATTTAGCCCCGAGTTACACGCCTAAGTGACCCACAGGCAATTTCCTGGGATATGTACTCAAACTCAGAATAAGTCCAGAAGAACAGATCTTTTCCATCCTACTTTTCTCTTACCTTGATATTCTTCCTAAAGCTCTGAGATCTTTGAAGTTCAACTAATGACACCAACCCCTGAGTTCTTCCCCCATCCAAATTACCTAAAAACCAAAAGTCAGGCTGTGGCCATGAGTGAGGAATGAGCACTGCCTACATGCTCCTCTCAGATAAGATGGGCCTCCTCTACTGGCTGGTGTTGGAGGAAGAACTTCAAGTCTCTTAGATAGACCTCTTGCAAAGAAGTCAAGAAACTTCAGTCCTACTGATACATTGTTGTTGGAATTGTGAACGGATCCAACCATTCTGGAGAACAATTTGGAACTATGCTCAAAAGGTGATCAAACTGTGCAAAACCTTTGACCCAGCAGTGTTTTTACTGGGCTTATATCCCAAAGAGATCTTAAAGGAAGGAAAGGGACCCACATGTGCAAGAATGTTTGTGGCAGCCCTTTTTGTAGTGGCAAGAAACTGGAAACTGAAAGGATGCCCATCAATTGGAGAACGGCTGAATAAATTATGGTATATGAATGTCATGGAATATTATTGTTCTGTAAGAAACGACCAGCAGGACAATTTCAGAGAGGCCTCTAGAGACTTGTATGAACTGATGCTGAGTGAAATGAGCAGAACCAGGAGATCATTATATACAACAAGAGCAAGACTATATGATGATCAGTTCTTTTTTTAATTTTATTTTTTTATTTGCAAAACATATGACTGGGTAATTCTTCAACATTAACCCTTACAAAGCTTTCTGTTACAAATTTTCCCCCCTACTCCCCACCCCTCCCCCTAGATGGCAGGATAGCCACTACATGTTAATTATGATAAAATACTTGACAAATTGAATATATGTATACATATTTTCACACTTATCATTGTTGTGCAAGAAAAATTGTATCTATAAGAAAGACATATCAGATAAAGGAAAAGCAATGTAAGCAAACATCAATGGAGAGTATGAAAATGTTATGTTGTGATCCACATTTCACATCCTTCTCTCTGGGTGTATATGGCTTTCTTCACTGAACAATTGGAACTGGTTTGAAACATTTCATTGTTGAAGACAGCCATGTCCTATGATGATCAGTTCTGATGGACATGGCTCTCTTCAACAATGAAATGCTTCAAACCAGTTCCAATTGTTCAATAAAGAAAGCCATATACACCCAGAGAGAGGGATGTGAAATATGGAACAAAACATAACATTTTCATACTCTCTATTGATGTTTGCTTGCATTGGGTTTCCTTTCTCAGATTTTTTTTTCTTGTAGATGCAATTTTTCTTGCACCTCAAGATAAGTGTGGAAATATGTATGCATATATTCAATTTGTCAAGTATTTTAACATAATTAACATGTAGTGGATTTCCTGCCATCTAGGGGAGGGGTGGGGACTAGGGGGGGAAATTTGTAACAAAGCTTTGTAAGAGTCATACATATGTTTTGCAAATAAAAAGCTTTAATAAAAAAAAAAAGAAAAAAAAGAAAAACTTCAGTCCTGGCTTTGCTACTTACTAACTAATAGGACTGTGGTTAACTCTAATCCTCTCTGGGACTCAGTTTCACAATCTGTAATATCCCCTGGCTGTCCTGACAACTCTGTCTATATTAAGTGAGATAATGGATATGAAAGTACTTTATAGTTATAGAAGGGCAGTATTAAGGTAAGCTTTTTATATTGAGTTGTGTCTTATCTTCTCTACTAGACTGTAGGCTGCCTGGGGACAAGGATATCATTATCTCACCTACATGACAGCTAGCACAACACCAAATGGGGATAAGCATTCAATAATAACCAGCTGAATTAATGAGTCACAAGCAGAAAAAGTTTAAGAAGCCCTGGTATATACTATATATGTATCTTCATAGATATGTCAAATTATATCCTATATCATATCAAATCATATCATATATCATGCCTACTATGTGCCAAACACTGTACTAAATATTTTACAAATATTGTCTCAGTTGATCCTCACAACCCTGGAAGGTAGGGTGCTACTATTATCCCCATTTTATAGTTCAGCAAATTGAGGCAAAAAGAAGTTAAGGTAAGATTTGAATTCAAATCCAGCACTCTATCCACTGAATCACCTATCTGAAACTGAATGAAGTTTAATTATAATTACCATGCCTGGTACTGAGGAGGACAAGAAAAAAATTTGCCTTCATTGAAAAGGTGGGGGGCTAGAGAAGAGTACCTCTGCATGTAACGTTATATTCTTTGGTGTTGGTTGGCTTTGTAGAACTGCTTTTTTTCTTTCTTTTTCCTTTTTTTGTATTTTGTTACAGGGAAAGAAAAGAGATGTATTTGAAGATAAAAGAGATGCAAAAGCAGGAAACAGAAATACAGATTTAAAAAGAAAACTTAGCAATGGTCCTGGAGGACAGAAAAAGAAACCAACTCTCCCATCATGGCAAAGAGGTGGGGCACCAGTGGGACACAATATTTATATACAGAGACAGAGTGTGATCCCTGATTAGAATCTTTTTTGTTTTGTTTTGTTTTTCTTTGCTAAAGGAAAGAGCTCAGTCTGGGAGAGGGGAAAGTAAGAGAATTGAAATAAATAAGATATAAAGGAAAAAAAATACCAATAAAGCATTTTTTTTTTTGCTGAGGCAATTAGGGTAAAGTGGCTTTCCCCAGGGTCACACAGCTAGAAAATGTTAAGTGTCTGAGGTCCAATTTGAACTCAGGTCCTCCTAACTTCATAAAACATTTCTTTTAAAAAAAAGACAATATCAAAAAATGACATGGAAAGGACTTGAGAACATAGAATGCTAGATCACAGAACATAAAATATCAGAGCTAGAAGGGACTTTAGAACCTAGAATATAAGAAAGCAGAGCATGAAATATCAAAGCTGGAAAGAATTTTAGAATACAGTCTCAGAACTAGAAGAAATCTTAGAGCTTTGTTTTTGTTCAGTTGTTTTAGCTGTGTCTAACTGTGAACTCTTGGGGTTTTCTTGGCAAAGATACTAGAATGGTTTGCTATTTCCATCTCCAGTGGATTAAGACAAACAGAGGTTAAGTGATTTGTCCAGGGTCACACAACTAGTATCTGAAGCTCATCTGAACTCAGGAATTTTCTGACTCTAGGACCCAGTGCTCTATCCACTACAATAACTAGCTGTCCACTTTATAGCTGTCAGGTATCAGAAAACAAAGCTCAGGCTATCAGAGCTGGAAAGAACCTTGGAATATGAAATATCAGAACTAGGAGAGAGCTTGGAGATCTGCCTGCTTCCCATCTCAGAACCCATCCAGAAAGACACTGCTGTCATTAGGAGCACCCTCCCCCTTCACCTGAGCTGCTTGACTGCTGACTAGGTTTGAAAGAGATGGGAGTCAAAAACTCCAAGCCTTGCAATGAGCTGGAAGATTAACGGGCCACCTGCCCTGCCTCCAGGTCTACTTAGGTAACCTAACCACCCCTGAGACTCGCCATTTGCCCACAGCTTTACTCAGGTTTTCCAGGCCTTTTCATCTGCCTGGAAACTGCACTTTCTCTTGTGAGTTGTCTCCCCCAATTAGCTTAAACACCTTGAGAGCAGTGGCTGCCTCACTTTTAAAAAAGCTGTGTGCCCAATATTTAGTACAGTGCTTGGCTCTGAATAAATGCTTTTTCATTCATTCACTCATTCCAGACCTTTAGTCTCTATTTAAAGAGGGCTGAGGCCCCAGAGGGATGAAGGAGGGACTCACCCAAAGATATATAGGTAATAGGGTCCAAATCCAAGACTGGAACCCAAGTTTCTTAGGATCACAGACCCGCTGAGGAGTCAGACTCCTTTTTAGCTGCCACCGATCTCTCTGGAGTTCTCCTGGCTTTGTGGGTTTTCCTCCTGCTTTTTCTGGACTCTCAGATGGAACATAATCCCCTCTCTCCCTTCCCCTAATTTGAATTAGAGATGGTTACAGTTAGAAGAGTAATTGTACTCTTTGGGAGCTAAATTTGTATTTTTCCCCTCCTTCCCATCCCATCTCCTCCCCCCTCCCTCTTCCTCTCTCCTTCCCTTCTTTCCTCTTCCTTTCCTCTTCCTCCTTTCTCCCCCCCCCCACTCTCCCAGGCGACAGTTCATTCCTTCACAGGCTGGCCGCCGGCTCTTCAGCCAATGGGGCAGTGACAGAAGGCGCCCACATGAGCTGCCCCTGCTCATTAGGCTGTCCCTGTTCATCCTCAGGGCAGTGAGCATCCATCCCTTCCCCTCTCTCCCTCCACCCCACTCCTCACCACCGCCCAACTCCAGCTGCAGCTCCTCAATGCTGCAGCTTCGGCTGCCAAGAGGCCCACAGATGATTTATATTTCAGAAGATGAATCAATACAATATACAGGCCAAAGACATCTTTAATCTTTCGGAGGGATTAGGCTACGACGTACATCAGCCCCTTTCTACTGCCGCTCAATTCAGATTTCAATTTGGAGATCTGGAGAGCAGCAGTTTTTCTCCTTCTGTCTTTCACTTGGGCTAAAGCTGTTCTCCAACCTCCATCCCAATCAAAATTCATTTAAGAGGCTGGGGGCTGGGGTGATCTTACTTACTCTTTGCTGCCTGCCTCTGGGCCAGATCAGGTGAAGGGGTGGGAGGTAAAGAGCCCCTGGTCTCCCAGCCTGAAGCAAAGTGAAGGACAGGAGGTGGCACAGTAGAGCCCAAGAAGTACCCACACAAAAAACACACGGGCTTTATCTGTCTCTTTCACGGCTTGGGCCCCCACTCTCTAGACAGGTAGGCCTCAAGAAGAGAGAAATGGCCCAGAGGGAGGGGAGGCAAAATCAGGGGTTGCCTTTTCCTCTACTAGCCCCTTGCAGGGCCTCAGCCGGGCGGCTGGGAACTGAGCCCATCCATCAACACTGCCCCACTTCCCGGGCTCCCTCCAGCCTCGGTGGCAGGAACCAGAGGCCACTTCAACTATACAATTAAAAGGGCTTATGTGAGATTTATAGCAGGATTAGGCCTGCAGGGTATTACCAACGGCCAGCATTTGGACACTATGTGGTCCTTATGAAAAGCAATTATAATTCTGGGCTGTGGAGGTATAAATATAGAGAGAGACGTTAGTGCAAGGTCGGGGAAGCATACATTAAGCTATTTAGAGACCTGAGCATCAGCTGCTGGGAGGCACAGAGACTGAGAGGAGGGACAGGGTTCGTCAGCCTTGCTGGGACTATAAGGGGCAGGAAAGGGGATGGGGGAAGGGAGGGTTTTACCATAGCCAGGTCAGCCCTGTTCCCCTCTCCCTCCAGCACAGCTTGTGGACCCCAGAGCAAGCCCCTCTTCTCTTCTTCTAGCATCTAGAAGCCTGTCTAACATCTCTGCTGGAAATGTCCCCCTGAGAAAAATTGTAAAAAGCTAAATTAGTCTTCAGAGCTTCATCCCCTAGCATCCAGAGCCCTAGAAATATATAGAAGCACAGGATGGCAGAGCCAAAGGGTTTTAAAGATTATAGAGTCCAACTGCCTCATTTTGCAAAGGAGCAACCTGAGGTTCAGAAAGTGATTCTCCCGGGATCATGTGGTAAGCAGTAGCATCAGACCCCCAGTCTCCTAACTACCAGAGCAATGCTTTTCCACAGCATTGTCTTCATACTACCCCATGTTTCTTAGGGTACCTAAACGTGGACTGGTCCCTTGCTATTCTGCTCCTTAATTTTCTTCCTCCCCAACCCCCACCAAAACTTACCTGCCCCCTTGCCTCATTCTTTCAGAGTTCTGAGTTATTATTCCTACTAAATGGTTGGTGAGTGGGTTAACCTGATAGCCCTAGTAGGTAATACGTATGGAAACTTCAAGAGAGGATTCCTAACAATAATGCCATAGCTCAAAATGTGGAGGCATCCTAGAACTATAGAAACCATACTGCTCTTGGAAATCAAAGGAGCTAAATTCAAATCCTGCCTTTGCCATGAAATTAATGGGTGTCCTTAGACATATTGATTAACCTTTATGTACTCTGATGTCGCATCATGAAGGGGGTTCAATTGGATGATGTCCTAAGTCTCTTCTAGCTCCAACATTCTGTGATTCTGGTTGTGTGATTCTAATTATAAAATCATAGGCATTGAAACAGGTGGAGAGGGGGATTTTCTCAGAATCCCTCAAATCTTATAAAAGTCAAGACTTTCTCCAAGCTTTTCATTTGCCAAATTCCTCTATTACTCTGTTCTTCGAAGCCAGGTAACACAGTGGATGAAAGTCTTGGTTCTAGAATTAGGAAGACCTGAGTTCAAATATGACTTTACATATTTACTAATTATGTGACTGTAAAATGGGAATAATAATAGCACCTTGTCAGGATTGAATGAGATAGTGCTTGTAAAGCACTTAGAATATTGTCTGTACACAGTAGATGCTTAACAAATGCTTGTTCTCTCCCATATCCACTCCCAATGCTACATGCACCTATACACCTAGGCTAGCTAACTCATCTATAACATCCACAAAAGTCCTTAGCAGTCTCAGATACACTTCACTCATCATCATTATTTACCTTTAACCTTCAATCAATCAACATTTATTAAGTTCCTGCTATGTGCTAGTCACTGTTCTAAGTGTTGGGGATACAAAGAGAGGCAAAAGACAGTCTCTCCCCTCAAGAAACCTTTTTCTTCCACCTTCCATGTCTGAGAAACTCATGTGAAAAACAACCAGGGCACCAGAACTTCAATTTGCTCCTCTGTTCTTATGTAAAACCTCTGGTTGAAACAATCTTGATGAGGACTGCAAGGTCAACAATAACCATCAGTATGACACTAGCTAAAGAAGCTAATGGGATGTTAGATTGCATTAATAGAGCAACAAAACTTGGGAGATGACAGTCCACTCTGCCCCATCAGACTACTTCTGGAGTGATGTGTTCAGTTTGGGATGACATTTTCAGAAGAACATTGACAAAATGTCATCTAGGGGAAGATGGTCAAATTAGTAAGAGGACTCTAAGACATGCCATGCCAGGATTGGTTGAAAGAAGTAGGAATATTTAGCTGGAGGGGAAACATTGTAAGTGAGAAAATGAGAGCTGCCTTCAAATATTTTAAGGGTTATTAAGAAGAAGAAAGGTGGGGGGTGGAGCCAAGATGGCGGAGTGAAAACATGACTCTCTGTGTCCTCCTCTGATCTTCTCTCAAACCAACAATAAAAAAAGCCTTAGAACTGATCTTCAAGTCAACGAATCCAGAAATATTTGGACACTGCTTTCGGATATCTCTAAAGAACTTTATATCAGGTTTGTTTAACTCGGACAGAAGGATAAACAGTGGACTCGGTGTAGGCTGGAAGTGAGGGTGGGACTCAGCTCATCATGGCAGAAACTCCAAACTCCAAAAACCTGGAGTTTATCTGAGGCACTCGGGACACTCTTCCCTGATTGGGGGCAGGTGTTCTGGCAGATGTGCCTTGTTTAAGGAGTAATTCGGCCTTAGTCCTAGCCCCCACCGGCCCAGCACCTTAAATTAATTCGCCAAATTGCCCCAGGACAAAGAGCTTTAGCCGCCGTTTTTTTCCCCCGAGCCTTAAAGAGATATACACTATGTCTAAAAAAAAATGAAGAAGCAAAAGAGAGCTCTCACCATAGACAGCTTTTATCGAGAGAAAGAAGGGATGACCCCAGATCCTGAGGTTCCTTTAGACAAAACTCCAGAGGAAGTTATTAAGGACCACCACTGGTCCACTTTTCAAAAGGCCTTTCTGGAAGACTGCATAAAGAACCTCATAAGAGAGAGGATAAATGGGAAAATAAATTGAAATCAGTGCAAGAAGGATACAATATCTTGCAAGAAGGATATAATGTCCTGCAAAAGAGATATGAAAAACACACCAATTTATTGAAAAATACAATTAGTGAAATTGAAAAAGAGTGCAATGAACAAAAAAATTCAATTGGCCAGTTACAAAAGGAGCTTAAAAAGGTAACTAAAGAAAACAACACTTTAAAAATAAGAATTGAACAAATGCAAGTGAATGACTCAATAAGACTTCAAGAATCAGTCAAACAAAAACAAAAAAAAATGAAAAATTAGAAGAAAATATGAAGTATCTCCTAGGAAAAACAACTGACTTGGAAAATAGATCTAGGAGAGACAATCTAAGGATTATTGGACTTCCTGAAAGCCATGATGAAAAAAAGAATCTAAACACTATCTTCCAGGAAATCCTGAAAGAAAACTGCCCTGAGATTGTAGAATCAGAAGGCAAAATCACCATTAAAAGAATTCACCAATTACCTCCTGAAAGAGATCCCAAAATTAAGACCCCAAGGAATATCGTGGCTAAATTTCAGGACTATTGCACCAAGGAAAAGATTCTGCTAGCAGCTAGAAAGAACCAATTCAAATACCGAGGATCAATGATTAGAATCACACACGATCTGTGAGCCTCCACATTGAAGAATCGAAGGGCCTGGAACCAGATATTCCGAAAGGCAAAGGAACTTGGATTACAACCAAGAATAACCTATCCAGCTAGAATGAGCATTATCCTCCAGGGAAGAAGATGGTCATTCAATGATATAGTTGAATTTCACCTATTTCTAATGAAAAGACCAGATCTGAACAAAAAATTCGACATCCAAACACAGAACTCAAGAGAAGCATAAAAAGGTAAAAAGGAAAGGACTCTTGAGAACTTTATTTCTACTGTAGGGATACTTAAAGTTTGGGGGTATAATTAACTAGTTATTACTTTGATAATATGAAAAAGAAAACTTATTGGGGGAAAGGTTGTCCTACTGGGGAAAAGAGGAAAAAGAGGTTAAAAAAAAAAGGAGGTAAAAACAAGGTAAAATCTCTTGAAGAGGCAAAGAAAACCTAATATAATAGAAAGAAAGAGGGGAGGGAAATGAGCATTGTGTAAATCTTACTCTCATCAGGTTGGGTTCTAAAAGTGTAAATCAGACACTTGATTTCACTTAGAAACTTGTCTGTTGCTAGAGGGAAGTGGGAGGGAAAGGAGGAAAAGAAAGGGATAAACTATTAGAAGGGAAAATAAAAGAATCAGGGGAAAGGAGTAAAAAAAGGGGGGATGGGGATCTAAAGGGTGGAGGCTTGTTTGGGGAAGGGGGTCATCAAAAGCAAAGTACTGAGGTGGGGGGAAGGGAGAAAGGGGAAAGGAAAGGGAAAAACATAACTTGGCTAAATAAGATGGCAGGAAATAAAGAATTAGTTATTCTAACTGTGAATGTGAATGGGATGAACTCTCCCATAAAGCGGAAGCAGATAGCAAACTGGATTAAAAACCAGAATCCCACAATATGTTGTCTACAAGAAACACATCTAAAACATAGTGACACATATAGGATGAAGGTAAAAGGCTGGAGCAGAACCTATTATACTTCAGGTGAACAAAAAAAAGCAGGGGTAGCAGTCCTTATCTCAGATCAAGTAAAAGCCAAGATAGAGCTAATCAAAAGAGATAAGGAAGGAAACTATATTTTATTAAAGGGTACCATAGATAATGTAGCAATATCTATACTAAATATATACGCACCAAGTACAATAGCATCCAAATACCTAGAGGAGAAATTAAGAGAGATGCAAGAAGAAATAGACAGCCAAACTATACTAGTGGGGGATCTCAACCTTGCTCTCTCAGAATTAGATAAATCAAACCACAGAATAAACAAGAAAGAAACTAAGGAGATAAACCAATTTTTAGAAAAGTGAGGTATGATCAATCTATGGAGAAAGTTGAATGGAGACAGTAGGGAGTTTACTTTTTTCTCAGCAGTCCATGGAACCTATACAAAAACTGACCATGTGTTAGGGCATAAAAACCTCAAAATCAAATACAGAAAGGCAGAAATTGTAAATGCATATTTTTCAGATCATGATGCAATAAAAATCACATGCAATATAAGGCCAGGAGAAAATAAACCAAAAGTTAATTGGAAATTAAATCATCTAATCCTGAAGAATGAATGGGTGAAAGAGCAAATCATAGACACAATCAATAATTTCATCCAGGAGAATGACAATAATGAGACAACATACCAAAATTTGTGGGATACGGCCAAAGCGGTTATAAGGGGCAATTTTATATCTCTAGATGCTTACTTGCATAAAATAGAGAAAGAAAACATCAATGACTTGGGCTTATTATTAAAAAAAACTAGAAAAAGAACAAATTAAAAACCCTCAATTAAATACCAAATTGGAAATTCTAAAAATAAAAGGAGAAATTAATAAAATTGAAAATAAGAAAACTATTGAATTAATAAACAAAACTAAGAGTTGGTTCTACAAAAAACCCAACAAAATAGATAAGCCTTTAGTTAATTTGTTAAGAAAAAGGAAAGAGGAAAATCAAATTGTTAGTCTCAAGAATGATAAGGAAGAACTTTCCTCCAATGAAGAGGAAATTAGAGCAGTGATTAGGAGTTACTTTGCCCAACTTTATGCCAGTAAGTTTGATAATCTAAATGAAATGGAGGAATATCTACAAAAATATAGATTGCCCAGATTAACAGAAGAGGATATAAATTATTTAAATAGCCCCATATTAGAAAAAGAAATAGAACAAGCTATTAACCAACTCCCTAAGAAAAAATCTCCAGGGCCAGATGGATTTACATGTGAATTCTACCAAACATTCAAAGAACAATTAATTCCAATACTATACAAACTATTTGAGAAAATAGGGACAGAAGGTATACTGCCAGAATCCTTCTAGGAGACCGATATGGTGCTGATAGCTAAACCAGGTAGGGTGAAAACAGAGAAAGAAAACTATAGACCAATTTCCCTAATGAATATTGATGCAAAAATTTTAAATAAGATATTAGCAATGAGATTACAGAAACTCATCCCCAGGATAGTACAATATGACCAAGTAGGATTTATACCAGGGATGCAGGGATGGTTCAATATTAGGAAAACTATCAGCATAATCAATTATATTAATGGCCAAAATAACAGAAATCATATGATTATCTCAATAGATGCAGAAAAAGCATTTGATAAAATCAAACACCCATTCCTATTAAAAACACTAGAGAGTATAGGAATAAATGGGCTTTTCCTTAAAATGATCAGTAGCATCTATTTAAAACCATCAGCAAGCATCATATGTAATGGAGACAAACTAAAACCATTCCCAATAAGATCAGGAGTGAAACAAGGCTGCCCACTGTCACCATTGCTATTTAATATTGTATTAGAAATGTTAGCTTTAGCAATAAGAGAAGAAAAAGAGATAAGAGGAATCAGAGTAGGTAATGAAAAAACCAAATTATTACTCTTTGCAGATGACATGATGGTATACTTAGAGAACTCTAGAGACTCAACTAAAAAACTACTAGAAACAATTCACAACTTTAGCAAAGTTGCAGGATTCAAAATTAATCCACATAAATCATTAGCATTTTTATATATTACCAACAAAATTCAGCAGCAAGAGATACAAAAAGAAATTCCATTCCAAATAACGGATGATAGGATAAAATATTTGGGAATCTATCTGCCAAGGAAAAGTCAGGAACTGTACAAACTAAACTACAAAATACTTTCCACATAAATAAAATCAGACCTAATCAATTGGAAAAACATTAAGTGCTCATGGGTAGGCAGAGTAAATATAATAAAAATGACAATATTTCCCAAACTAATCTACTTATTTAGTGCCATACCAATAAAACTCCCAAGAAATTATTTTACATATCTAAAAAAATAGTATCAAAGTTCATTTGGAAGAACAAAAGGTCAAGGATTTCAAGGGGATTAATGGAAAAAAAAAGGCAGATGAAGGTGGCCTTGCTGTATCAGATCTAAAACTATATTATAAAGCAGCAGTCATCAAAACCATTTAGTACTGGCTAAGAAATAGAGCAGTTGATCAGTGGCATAGGATAGGTTATCAGGACAATCTAGCCAATAACCTAAACAATTTAGTGTTTGATAAACCCAAAGACCCCAGCTTTGGGGATAAGTACTCACTATTCGGCAAAAACTGCTGGGAAAGTGGAAACTAGTGTGGAAGAAATTAGGGCTTGACCCATACCTAACACCATATACCAAGATAAGATCTAAATGGGTTCAAGATCTAGATATAAAGAGTGATTTTGTAAGCAAATTAGAGGAACATAGTATAGTTTACCTCTCAGACCTGTGGAGATGGAATAAATTTATGTCCAAAGAAGATCTGGAACTCCTAATTGAACACCAGATAGATAATTTTGATTATATTAAGTTAAAAAGTTTCTGTACAAATAAAACTAATGCAGACAAGATTAGGAGGGAAGCATCAAATTAGGAAATCATCTTTACATTTAATGTTTCTGATAAAGGCCTCATTTCTAAAATATATAGAGAATTGCCTCATATATATAAGAATTCAAGCCACTCTTCAATAGATAAGTGGTCAAGGGATATGAACAGACAATTTTCAGATGATGAAATTAAAACCATCTCTAGTCATATGAAAAGTTGCTCCAAATCACTATTGATCAGAGAAATGCAAATTCAGACAACTCTGAGGTACCACTACACACCTGTCAGATTGGCTAAAATGACAGGAAAAGATAACGATGAATGTTGGAGGGGATGTGGGAAAACTGGGACACTGATACATTGTTGGTGGAACTGTGAAGGGATACAGCCATTCTTAAGAGCAATTTGGAGCTATGCTCAAAAAGTCATCAAACTGTGCATACCCTTTGACCCAGAAGAGTTTCTATTGGGCCTATATCCCAAAGAGATCTTAGAGGAGGGAAAGGGACCCACATGTGCAAGAATGTTTGTGGCAGCCCTTTTTGTAGTGGCTAGAAACTGGAAACTGAAGGGATGCCCATCAATTGGAGAATGGCTGAATAAATTATGGTATATGAATGTTATGGAATACTATTGCTCTGTAAGAAACGACCAGCAGGACGATTTCAGAGAGGCCTGGAAAGACTTGCATGAACTGATGCTCAGTGAAGTGAGCAGAACCAGGAGATCATTATTCATGGCAACAACAATATTGTGTGACGATCAATTCTGGTGGACATGGCTCTCTTCAACAATGAAATGCTTCAAACCAGTTCCAATTGTTCAGGAAAGAAAGCCATATACACCCAGAGAGAGGGGTATGAAATATGGACCACAACATAACATTTTCATGATCTCTATTGAGGTTTGCTTGCATTGTGTTGCCTTTCTCTGATTTTCTTTTTTTCTTGTAGATAGGATTTTTCTTGCACAACTTGTCAAGTATTTCAACATTATTAACATGTAGTGGACTTCCTGCCATCTAGGGGAGGGGAGTGGACTTGGGGTAAAAGTTGTAATGGAAAGCTTTGTAAATATCAATGCTGAGGAACTACCCATACATATGTTATACAAATAAAAAGCTTTCATGAAAAAAGAAGAAGAAGAAGAAGAAGAAGAAAGGTAAAGTTTGTTTTGTGTAACTACCAAGAAGAAAACTCTTACTTGCCCCTACATGAAAGTTCAAGGAAACAGATTTGGGTTCCATTAGAAAAATTTTCTAACAATTAGAACTTTCTAGTAATGGGATAGATGGCTTTAATAGACACTAAATACCCTATTATTGGAAGTATTCAAGAAGAAATGAGATGACCACCTGTAATAAAATGGACTCCTGGGGGAAGGAATAGAAGGTTGGACTAGATCCCTAACGGTTTTTGATCTGGAGATCTTAGAACTCTAAAGGTCTAAGGGGGGAGAAGTTCCATGAACTTGGATGGAAAAATAATCATGTCTTTGTTTCATTGAAATTAGTTTCCTTTGTAATTCTATGTATTTTACTTTATTTATTAAAAACATTATTCATCCGTAGGCTTCATTAGACTGCCCAAAGGGGTCCATGATACTAAAAAAAAAAAAAAAGGTTGAGCCTTTTCTGGTCACTTCCAATTGGAAGATTCTCTGAATTCTAAGAGAATGCCAGCTATTTTAAGACTTGGAGATGGAGTAAAATTAGATCTTTTTAAAATCTTTCACCAATGTGAAAGAAGGATTAAATTTCCTCTGCTTGGCCCCAGAGGGCAAAACATGGAAGGCATGTCTTGTAGAAAGGCAAAGGACCCCAAATTGAAATGGGCTGCTTTAAGAGGTTGTTGGTTTCCCTATCACTGGAGTAGTTTCAGGGTAGTTTGAATGATCATCCTATTCAGGATCAATTAGAGAGTCTTGATTAGGAGCAAATTGGATGTGATCACTGTCAAAGTTTCTTCCAAATCTAAGAGTCTGTGAGAAATCTACAATCTAAGTATTTGAATCCAATTATGATATATAAATATATTATAAAAAAGCCTCTTTCAGACAACACAGGAATGAGAAAAAGGTGTAAGTCTCTCTACAGATGATGAGATTTTAACCACACTGGACATTCCACTTCAGGTTCTTACCTCCAACCCAAGTACCCACCCCCATACACACACAGATACAGACACACACCACCATGGGGCAACTGGCTCACCATCCTCACGGGACTTCTGAATGAAGGCCTCCACCCCGCTCTCGCCATAGCTTCCCTCGGAGGCCAGTGTGGACACATAGTTCCACTTGAGAGCACGGACGATGTCCACCATGGCCTGAGCCTGGTATGTGTCCGAGGGCACGACTCGGGAGAAGAAGTCATAACGGCTGTTGTCACTCAGGTCAGGAGCTGTGGATGCGTAGCTGATCTGAGGGATCTGGGGGGACACAGAGAGATAACTCCTAATTTCAGAAGCTAGAGAGGTCCTCAGCCCTGAACTTGACCACCCAGCTGATGAACTCTCTCCACCTCCCATCACCTTCTAGGGTAAATTCCCCTTGAAATATGGATACCCAGAGACAGCCAACATCATTTCTACCTGTGGCTACTCCACATTGCACCCTTTTCTTTCCATCCTATTTCAAGATTGCTGAACTTATTCCAGTGCCTTCTGCCACTCAATAATTCAGATAAATCAAACAAGCATTTAGGAAACTCCTACTATGTGCCAGGTACTGTGCAAAGGGGATACAAAGGCAAAAATGAAAACAAATCCATCCTCAAGAAGCTTATATTCTATTAGGGGGTAGCAGTGAGATACAAAATATAAAGAAGTAATTTGAAGAGGAAAGCTAAATCATTAATGATTAAAGTAATCAAGAATGTCCCCCTACTCCCATAATATGGAACCTGAATTGAACCATGAAGGAAATTAAGGATTCTAAGAGATGATGAATATTTTAATCATGGGAAACAGACTATGCAAAAAGGGATGGGAGATGGAAGACTGAGTACAGGAAACAAGCAGGGCAGTTTGGACAGATGTACATGAACAGGGATAATGAGCAATAAGTCTAGAGCAAAAACAAATCTAAAAAAGTTCCCTGGCCTCAGAAAACTTATATTCTAGTAGGGAGGAGAGGGGAATAATGCATTTTCACAATACAATCAAATAATACAAATAGGATAATATGGTGGGGGGAGAGAAAGAGAGACAGAGAGGCAGAGAAACACAGAGACAGAAAGAGAGAGACACAGGCAGACAGACAGACAGACACAGACAGATGATAGATAGATCAATTCATAGATGAACAGAGACAGATGTATAGATAGACAGATTTATAGATAGATAATAGATAACAAGAGTGATATAGATAGATAGATAGTAGATAAAACAATCACTAGTCCAGAAATCAAGATAGACCTGAGTTCATATCCTACTTCAGATATCTACTAGCCATATGACCTTGGGCACATTGTTTAACCTCTCAGCCTTGATTTCTTCATCTATTAAATGGAGATATTTATAATAATACCTACTTCACAAGGTTATTGTGAAGCTCAAATGAGATAATATATGTAAAGCCTTTACAAAACATAAATAACTATACAAATGTTTGCTATATTATTTGTGTGGTCTTGGGCAGGTTGTTTAACTCCCTTTAGCCTCAGTTTCTATAATAAAATAAACTTACATTTATGTAGCTTTTACTATATGCAGGCATTGTGCTAAATGCTTTACAATTATTATCTTATTTTATGCTCTCAACAACCCCAGGAAATAGGCACTATTTTTCCTTTTTTACAGATGGGGAAACTGAGGCAGAAGTTAAGTGATTTGTATAGAATCACCTGGGTCTTCTTGATTCCAAGCTTGGAGCTCCAACCACTACTCCACCTAGCTACCTCAACTGTCAAATGAGTGGGGTTTGTACTAGATAACCTTGAAAAATCCCTTTCAACTCTATACTTATGATTATGCAATGGTTTGCCAGAATTAAAGAGTTAGTACTGTGTATACTATCGAAAAAAAAAACTACTTGCAAATGAGGAAAACACCATTATAAAAATAAAAAAATAACTGTCAATTATTTAAATAATTATATCCTTCCTGTCTATCATATAAATTGTTAATCCAAGTTATATAGGATACAATGATTCTATCTAGACCCAGAAGTGGCCTTGAAGGCCATCTAATCCAACCTCCTCATTTTTGCAAATGAGGAAACTGAAACATTGTCCATTGGACACAGGTAGTGGACCACTTCAGAAGCTCCCGACGTACAGATTGTCTAGAGGGGCAACTTTGGAGTCAATGAGACATAGGTTTCTGGATTATCTCTCACACTCCATGTGATCTAGAACAAATTAATTAACCTCTCTGAGCCCTAGGCAGCTCTCTAAGAATGTAAATTACAGAATAACTGCACTTCTAGGATCACTTATAAAATCTTCTATTTTGACTGAGTCATCCCAATATCAGCCATCTTTCTTCTGTGATGTCGGAAAGAGAATTTTGGATTTGGGGTCAAGATCTGGATTAAAATCTTAGATGTGCTTCTTACTACTTGTGTGATCTTATAGAAATCATTTCACTTCAGTGGGCTGTAGTTTAGTCATCTGTAAAATGAAGAGATTGAATTAGATTATTACCAAAGTCACTTCCAACTCTGTGCTCCTTTTCCTTAGTAAAGGAGTGGTAACTTTACTGAAATAAAAGTTCCGGATGAAAGAACACAAATAAAAGGAAGCTGAAAGGGAGATGGGATGGGAAAGGAAGATATTTGCCAGAAGAGCATGATGGAGAAATCCAGAGAAATGCAACTAGATTGGAAACAGAAGATGGCTGGTCATGGGGGGTTCTTTTTCAAAGGGAGGACCCCTTTACTCTTCCCTTCAATCAGAAGGAGGGGCTTCAGGAGTAGGAGATCTC
>JAJPUD010017153.1:0-32077 GCA_023553655.1 Myrmecobius fasciatus | reverse complement strand
GTCATAATGATCAAGAAAAAACTATGTAAAAGAGAGTCCTTGCACTATATCTTTTAAAAATTTATTTATTTGTTTATTTGCATTGCATCTTAAAAGAAGTTAATGGATTTTACAAGGTAAATATGAGGAGGGAGAACATTCTATGAAAAGAATTGATGTAAGAAAGAAAATATGGATAAGGAAAAGCCAATAAATTAGTTTGATTGGAGGTAGTATGGGGAACAAAATAGAATCAATCTAGAAAGATAGGTTAGAGATGGACTAAAAGAACTTTAAATACTAAACAGTGGAATCTGCATTTGCTTTACTTTTCATCTTGCATTTGTGAAGCTGATTTTTAAAATGAAGTTTAAGGCTTTATATTTACTTGTTATTTTATTCTCTCATTAGATTTGGCCCCAGAGACTGAAACGCAGCAGAGTGGCCAGTTTTCTAAATTGACCATGGGCCATTTCTTGCTGAATTTGTATTTTTTTTTTTTTTTACAGCTTTACCTCACTGTTTTATGAAATAGAAAGTGTTAAAAAAGGGGGGGGGGAGGATACTCTTTAAGACTATGCAGTGGAAGAAATTCTGGAGAGGGAAGAACAAAGTAATTTGCCATTCTTAAAAGAGCAGACAGACTAATCTTGAGCAGTATGCTGTTACTCAGCTGGCAATGCAAAAGTAGAGCATGGAAGCTATTATGAAGACTGAGCATCTATTACAGATATGCTTTCATGTTTGCAGGCAAAGCCTTTATCTGGGAGAATTGATCTTAAGTAAGTAATATCCAGAGATTATCCCTTACATAAATAAATTTTGCCTACACACCAACACAATAAAGTAAACTTAGAATGATCAGTGTATCTACAAAGTAGATGCAGGAACAGAGTAAAATTGAAATAGATATTGAGCTTTATGTTTTCCTTTGACATTTTAATAATTTGGGGTCTATCAAAAAATCTCTATTTCCAAATAATTGTAAATAACATTATAAGTATTTAAAATATTCTATAGATACTTGTGTACAAGAAAATTGCAGAAAGGTAGAGATTTTGTTTTTGTGTAAAGAAAAAATTAATTACAATTAGAACTACTCCAAAGTGAAATAGGCTGCCTTGGGAGGCAATGGGCCACAAAAAATCTTCAAGCAGAGTTTGATGATTATTTAATGGAGTAGATGTAGAAAAGGATCATTTAGGTATGAGTTAGACTAGATAATTTTAAGTACAACTTAGACTAAAAGCGTCTCTCTCAAATCCTTAAAACAAATAAAAACAAAGTAAAAATAAAACAATAAATAGTAATAAAATGACATATATATGTATATACACATATACACATGCATACGCATACACATATACATATGTATGTAGTCTGATAGATATAGCTCTCTTATTCCCCCTCCAAGAAAAAAAAATCAGGCTTACTAGATAACCAATCATAAAATTGAATTGAAATTTATAGATATCCTAGATCAGGGTTCTTAAACTCTTTTTATGTCACTTCTTTTTGACCAAGAGATTTTTAATGTGACCCTAGGCATATAAATACATAAAAAGGTATGTAAATAAAATACTAGCTGATAATAAATCATAATTTTGTGACCCCACATTCAGTTACATGACTCAATAGGGGGTTGTGATTCCCAGTTTAAGAGACTTTGTTCTAGGTTAGAGATGTCAAGTTTGTGGCTTCCCATTCATTCCTGGAAAAATTCCTCTATGTGGCCAAAAGTAGATTAAAATGTAATTGAAAAATGCTTGACAAAATAAAGAAAAATACAGCATGATGCAGATAATATAAATTTTTGATTTTCTAAGTATATATGCAATCTGTAGGGTTGCGGCACAGAGTTCTAATAGCAGCTTTCTCTATGGTGGGATAGGGGGGAAAGGGAGAAAACAATTTATACAATAATTTTGTTGTATATTTGAAAAGAATGGCAAGTTGTACACAGTAGATTTGCAGTTTAATGTGCAATCATCTTTCTTATTGTACAATGTTGTAGAAATGCTTGCTTTATCCAATAAATATTTAGCATAATAAAAAAAATGGAAGAATGAAAAAAAAAGAATTCTCCCTTCTCTCATCTGAGAATTGGATTCTGTTATCAAGGTATTTTAAAAAAAAATTCCCTTTCCTCTCTAGGGTACTGAGATTCAGGAACTTTAGAAATTTCAGCAGAAATGATAATGGGTGGGAGGGTATCAAGAACTTCAACCATTCAAATCAGGTTTTTTTTTTTTTTTTTTTTTTCCCTCTTGTACACTTTGTCCTTCTGAAGCTGAGAGGTTGCATTTGTCTTACCAAAGGTGGAACAAGAAACTTGGAATATAGAAACTCTCATTTTGGGACCTATGAGAATCATTAAATGCAAATCATTTATGTTTTCCTGCTTGGTTTCTCTCTTCCTCTTTAGGCAATCATTGACAAGGAACTACCCCTGGACCAGAGTTCTATTCCCTTTATATTTTTCAAAAATGGAAAAGGTAAAACATTGACTTTGAAGTCTGTCCTTTTTATGTTTACAGACCTTACACAATCGAATGGATCCTTCTGGAATAGTTTGAGTTAAGGCATTCATTGCCAATTCATCTACACAGAGTCAATAATAAAAGTGGTACATCTGCCACATGTCTTTCTGTCAGTGTCCCAAACAAAGCCTCTATAAGCTCATTTTAGTGAATAGATGCATTAAAGAACTCTTCTAATTGAATCATTAATCAATTAAGTATTTATTAAATATTTACTATATGTCTGAAGCTGTACCTGGTGATAGGGTTATAAGGATCAAGAATAAAATATTTCCTACTTGCAAGGAACTTACATTCTGTTATAAAACCATGGTGCTTAGGTGATCTTTCCATTCCTTTGGCACAATGGAGAGTCTAATATAAAATTTCTCAGGATGAACAAATGATTTTCTTTTAAAATGAGAACATGAACTCAAATTATTGGGTTGCAGATACTTTCTTCCCTGAACTGACTTCTTTCCTCTTATGAGTTTTTCCACAAAGCATGGTTATCCATACTTTTTTCTGTCTATAATACTCAGACGATGTTTTGTGATTTTCCTAATAAATCAGAAATTTCTGGAATGCTTATTTGATCTTGGCACAATCTAGGTAGTTGTGTCCTTTCTTGAACCCTGTACTCTCCCTTGGATGATCTAGGGATAATTATTCCAGCACTCTTTTACTTTACAACATTTCTAAGAGATCATTTGGGTTAAATGAATGAGTGGAAAATCATTTATTAAGCACCTACTACATATCTCATGAAAATGGACAACATTTCTGTTTCATTCTAGTCAGTTTTACCCACGTCATAATCCAAATATCTTTAAGGATTCACAATGTATAGCACTATCTCATAAGAAGTCTGCATCTTGAATTTATAAGAGGAGCATCTCTTTCCCCCACAGATTAGGGAGGGTCTCAGGAAATGAATTCTACTTCAGTTTGAGAAACTATAAAAAGTGGGCTATAGACAACTAATGAAACACATTGTTACTACAAGGGACCCAAGAATGTATATTCATACCAAAGATTGCTATTTTGTTTTTATTTAGTTTATTCTACTTACTGGTATTTTTTTTTTTCAAATTACATGTAAAGATACTTTTCAACATTTGCATTTTCCCCCAATATTTACTTTTTTAAGATTTTGATTTTCAGTGTTTCTCCTATCCTCCTTTCTCTCCCCAAGACAGCAAACAATCTGATATAGATTATATATATACATTCATATTAAGCATATTTTCACATTAGTCATATTGTGAAAGAAGGCTCAGAACAAAAGGAAAAAACACATAAGAAAAAAAAGAACAAAAAAAGTGAAAATAGTATGCTTTGATCTGCATTCATATTCCATATTCTTTCTCTCGATATGAATAGCATTTTCCATCATGGGTCTTTTGAAATTGTCTTAGATCATTGTATTGCTGAGAAGAGCAAAATCATGTAGTTTCTTAATCAACTCATATTGATAATATTATGCAGGGAACCTGTATATCTTCAAACAAAGAGTGGTCACAGCATTAAAAAAAGTTTAAAAAGCACATCTACAAGAAACAGCAAATTGTCATTTTTTTCCATCAAAGGAAACTTTAGTTTTAGGGATGTTTTTTATATTATAAATGGAGGATGTCTCATTTTTTGATTATTATATTTTTTGTTCATTTCAAAGTTTTCAATTCTTTAAAAAAATTGGAAATCATAGAAGCAGACACACTGAACAACACTGGGTTTTCTTTTTAAGTGCTTTATCTCTTTATCTTCTCCTGAAGTGCCTTTTCTCCTTTGAAGCCAATTCTTTTTTTCTCCCCATGATTATAGAAGATCCTACTTTTTGTTTTTGCTTCCAATCATATTGGGTGATAAGATAATAAGGATTGACACCAATTCTAGTAGTCCAGATTTACCCTCTTGATCATTTTTTTCTCAATGGTTGCTTTATGGTCATTACAAATACTGATTTTTTCCACACTTCCAATTCTATCATGTCACATGCCACACTATCCCATGCCATCTCATCTCATGTGATATGATTCTATGTCATCCATGCCACACTTACTATCGTAGGCAATTTTAACCCTTTTCTCCTATGCTATTCATATCCTTCCTCTCCTCTCTTCCACTTTCCTCTCCATCTTACCCCATCTCAGACTAGTCTCATGCTTAATGAAGGTAAAACTTTATTAATTCTTGTAAGTTCCTCAAAAGGAAAAAAATCATTTTTTTGGAGTGACCAACTACATTAGAATGAGTAAGAAAAACAGAAGCAATGCAACACACATATTTCTGTGATGTTTTAAATAAGTTAACTTTTAAAGGAGAACAGAGGTTAGAAAGAATATCAGGGTCACTAATTTTCAAAACATTCTGAAACACATAAGCCATAAAATAGTGGTTAATAAGTACACAATCTGAACTCCCCACCTCACTACCAGAAGATATTTCAAATAGGAAAATAAGATTTGGATTCTTAGGATCATAATTATGTGTACCTTTTATTGAATGGTTGCCTATGTGTGATAAGAGGTAGTAGGGAAAGGAATAAACATTTATATTGAGCTTAATAGATGCTAAACACTGTGCCACATATTTTTACATATTATATCTTATTTGAACCTCAAAACAACCCTATAATGTAGGTGCTCTAATTATCTTCATTTTATAGTTGAGAAACCTGAAGTTAAATGACTTGCCCAGAGTCACACAGCTAATAAATTTCTGAGGCAATATTTGGTCCCAGTTTTTTTTCCTGATTCCAGGTCCAGCGCTCTATTCACTGCACATCACCTAGCTACCTAATAAGAGGGGGTAAAGATGCAAAAGTTATTAGAAGTCCTGTATAATGCCTGTGCCTTTTTAAAATCGGAAGCCTTAAGTTTCAACTTTCTCCATACTAGATTCTGTAGCCAGCTGCTAACTTCTTGAGTTTCATACCTTACCCTTTCCTATCATTGCTCCTAAAGATAGATGTTCCAAGTCACTTGGACTTGGTATTCTTGACTTGGTGGCAAAGATATTTTCTGAAATTCAGCATTCAGAAGTGCCTGTGAACTGTAATTGTGATGTGAAAACTTGGCAGGTTTTCTGGAAAATGAATCCCGGCATTATTTCACTTATTACCATGAATAGCATTCACATGGAACATTTCAAATGCTGAGGAGGATGGCTAGTTCTTGAAAAACCAGTTTCAATTCTTTGTTTTTTATTTCCCTCCTAATTTAATGGTTTTTTGTCATTTTAAGTTAGATGAGTGCAATCTAGAACTTTATATATTCACATAATTTTTGTTTTTGGCTTACTGGGTTTTTACTTTTGAAAAATTTTGACCCATGACTCTTTCTGAATGATACGAGAAATCAGATATTTCTCTCATCTCATTCTATTCCTCTTCAGACAGCTCCAACTAGCCATGGGCAAGACAAGTACTTGGACAACTTTTATAGATATAAATGGAATCAGAATTTTTTTCTTTCCCCCCCCAAGTGAAACTTCATAAGAAGCATTATGAGCAATGAATTTGAAATGACTAGCCTCATAGACATGCACATGTGGGTACACACTAAACTCTTCTAGCTTTCACATTAACTGACAAGCTTTGATGTGCAGAGGCCTTTCATTACTCACCTTGACCCTAGTGTGCTTTGTTTCATACTTTTAATCTTGATTTTAAAATTCAGCATATCCTCTCTTCATATTCACAGACATTTTATATTAGTGAAGAAAATGAAGTGTCCTGGTGCACTAGACAAAGTGGAGGTTGTTATGCATCTTTTCAGAACAACTGGAATTTTAACTTTGTGTGATTAGGGTTGGGGAAGAGAAGTTAAAAAAACAAACCTGAAAACACAGATACTTCGTAATTCACAAACCTCTAAAGCTTGCTATATAATGCTAGTCATCATATTGCTCAGACTTCATTAATAAAACAGTAATGGCTCACTAAGCAATTGCTCAGAAACACTGTTACAAATAATTATATTTTATCAAATTATAATTTGTCAAAATAAGTCAAAACAATTCAACACATTGAATTTAGAGAGTTTGAATTTGAAATGTGAGATATTTCTTTGTTTCTTCCTCTAGGCACTTTGAAAAATTTTCTACACACTGTTGAAAAAGAATGCTGCAAAATATTCTTTTCCCCCCATGTCTTTATTTATGCTATTTTTACATCTCACATCCTATTCCCATACTTAAGAGAGGTATGTAATAATGATAACAGCTGGCATGAGTGTCTAATTGCAATAACAGCAGAGATTTATAGAATGTTTTTCAGATGTATTTAGGTATTTAGTTGTAGAAAGTATTAACATTCTCATTTGTCAGATAAATTGAAAGCTCAGAGAAGCTTGATTCATATGATTTATGGAGCAGGGGTTCAAACCTAAGTCTTCTGATTCTAAACCCAAGATGTTTTTCTATTGTACCCCAGGTGCTATGGAGAGCATGGGTACCCAGTCAATGTTCAACATGTCCTTCCACATTATAATTCAGTAGTCAGAAAGTAAAAAATAAAAGCAAAAAAAGTGTTTCTCTGTCTATACTTGGCATAAATGTCCAAGATTTTACTTTTGTTTATTATTTTCTTTTTCTTAAAGGCTGTATGTAAGATTTAATTATTTCTATTACTCTAATCCCTTTTCAATTTTGATTCCATATGGAATTACATAAAGGCTTGATGAATTGAAGAATCATGTAATTTAAGGAGGGGATGTAAGCTAATTGTGTTTTAAACAGAAATGGGCTGTGTTTGCCTTCCTAAGCAGTTTGCAAGAAGGAGGAAATGCTACACATTTATATCAGCTTGCCTGGGTTTCATCCTCTGGCAGAGGCAAGGTTAATAGCAGCTGTCAGAGATAAGTAGTGCTAATAACAAAATATTAGCACTCTTCTTCACTTTAAGTACATGTACATATATTCATCATGGAGCAGGTTCTGTGCAAAACTATGATGTGATGGATTTTAGAAGTGAAAATGAACTTGGAAGCCTTATTTTTCAGAGAAGAAAACTGAAACTTCAGCAACAGTGTCTTTGTGTCCCTGTCTTTTTGACTCCCATAGCACTCAACTAATTCCTCTCAAACATATATATTCTATTTTATGCCATAGCAATTTGCCTACATATAGTTTCCATCTTAGAATGTAAAGTCCTTGAAGGAATGTAAAGTCTAATGCACCTTTTCCATTATACCTCCTCCAATGGTCTAGCATAATGCACGACTAGCTGTTTCATTCAATTCAATTCATTCATTCATTCAATCAATTAATCCTTGTTTAATTAAAAGAGGTCTAACAGTTTTCTCAGTAGTTGGACCTCATCTTTTCATTCCCCATGTTAGACTAGACCATACTTGGGTTGTAATTTAGTTCAATTTGTTTATATATTTGTATTCTTGATCTGGCACATAATAGGTACTTAAAATGCTTGTTGATAGGGTAAATATGCAAGTATTATTCTTGTAGAATTTAAAACTGTCAGTTTCATTTATATATATATAGCTTTTTCTAATTTACAAAGTACTTTTTCACAAAAACCTTATGAAGAAGTAGGAGAAATATTTTCCCCTCCTTTTATAACCAAAAAACTGACTCAGAGAGGAGCAGGACATCCACTAGTAACTGAAAATAAGGCTTGAATTTGAGTGTTCTGGTTTAATTCAATGAGCATTTAAAAAAAAATCTATTATATACATTGATTCCTACTAGGTGATGGAGCTACAAAGATAGAAATGAAAAAAAAAAAGTTCCTTTCCTCATAGAATTTATATTCTGAGTTCAAGTTCAATAATCTTTCCATTACATCAGATTGCTTCACACTCCAAATTACCACATTTCCTGCTGCACTGAAATAATAGCTTACTGCTGACTTCCCTAGTATTTCCCTTAGTATGCTATTGTTTGTTCTCCCCTGTTTATCCACTCAGTAGTCTGTAAAAAGGGAAGGAGACTATACCCACCTCCCCTTAAGAACTCTCCTACTTTCTTCTCACTTTATTTAGAGTATCTGAATATACAGGAACTGAGACTCTCAAATTTAAAAATGGCTCAGAATTAAAAATGTGTTTTGTCTTGTAGGTCAATGCTGATGATGCTGGCGAGAACACTGAGTTTTTCGAGTCAGCAACTGAGGTTTACTATGATTATTAATTCCCTGGTTTTAGGGACCATGCCTTAAAGTTTTGCATTCCTTATAAAATTTAGCAAAGTGCTGAATACATATAATGTGCTCAGTACATACTTGTAGACCAATTACTGGATTATTCCCATACCTGTGTAACTGGTCTCCTTGAAGTTCTTTGAACATAATATTCCTAACCCTGATAATCTTGGCTATCCTGCATGTCTGCATCTCTCTTCCTCTTTATCTCCATCTCCTGGTTTCTCTGACTTCCTTCAATTCTCAACTGCAAAAAATATTTGCCAGCTCTTAATCTTAATGTCTTTCTGTTAAGACTACCATTAATGTATCTTGTATATATCTTGTTTGTACATAGCTGATTACATGTTTTCTCTCTCATTAGACTAAACTTCAGAGCAGATGCTAACTAAATTGCTGCTTAAAATTTCCTTTGAGAAGACCTCTAAAAAATGATGCAGAATGAAGTGAGGAGGACTTGGAGAACAATGGCAAAGTCACACACACACACACACACACACACACACACACACGCACTTGCACACCAGAACCAATTTTGAAAGTCCTTAGGGCTCTAATGAAGGCAACCACAAACAATGAATTCAGGGAACTGAACATGAATCAGCCCACTCATTTCTTCCAGAAAGAGAATGGTCTTAAACATGAAAAATGATGCATTTCTGTACAGGATTAATGTAAGGATGCATTTTGCTGATTATAAGGGTTTTCTTTTTTCTTATTCATTGAGAGGTGGTAGGAAAAGGGAGAGAAAATAAATGCTTATAAAATTTTAAATAAAAATAAGGGGAAAGTTCTCTTGGCTATCTGAAGCACCAGGGTTATATAGCTCTCATGACCTAAAGGAATTCTGATTTTGTCCCTTTATCACCTCCGGAAAATAAAAAAGTCACCATAAAGACCACTAAATTCAAGGTTGTTGAGAGGGAGTTGCTTTTCCCATCATTTTACCAAATGTCCTTGGGTCTGGGTTATGGAAATTCTGTTCTCTCACCTTCTCACCTTTGCATTCTTTTAGTAGTTCTACATACATACGTGTGTGTGTGTGTGTGTGTGTGTGTGTGTATGCATTTATCTGCTTTGTGAGCAATGGAAGGAAACTCCAGCAAGTTTGGTTATTTTTGTTTTTGTCTTTAGAAAAGATAAATAATTTTGAAACTATCAAAAACTTGAAGTTCACAAAATCAAGACAAAAACCAGGTAAAATGAATTATTTATATACTATTTCAGATTATTGCTGTTCATGCAGGACAAAGCTTTGGATATTATTTTCTGGAAGAAAGTTTAATAATTTGGTGAGTGGTAAAAGATCAGAGAAGTAGAGTTTGAGAAATTTAATTTCTTCTAGCAATGACTCCATTAGGATTCTAGAAGAACTTTCCATGTGTTGGTAGTGATAATAAAGTGACTCAGAGTACCAGATAAGGGACAGTGATATGAAAGGAAGTGATATGTTAAAGCAGAGATTAAAAAAAATATTTCTCATATTGATATGGGGAGAAACATTCTAGGCATAATATAGAAGGGATTGTTACTGGTTGATATTCAACCTTTCAGCAGAAATAAAATATGGTCATTTGTCACATTTTTCTGTTTCTATGGAAAAATGAATATAGTTAGATAAATCCCTAGGCAGGCAGAGAAGGGATAAAATAAATAGATGACAATGTGTTTTAGTTTTTCAGGGTTTTTGGAGGCAAAAAATTTATGTACATAACCAAAATAAAGGTAATAAAAATTTTGTTGGCAGTATATAATGTGTTGTAATGGGAAAAGAATAGGCCTTATTGTCAGGAAAACCTGTGTCCTACCTTTGATGCATACTGGCTCAGTGACTCTGATCAAGTAGCTTAACTTCTTAGTGCCCCAGGAAGCTACTAAGATACAGAAAAGATTCTAGTCTGTCTTGGTTGAGAAAGTTATTCCCTAGAAAAAAATACCTATATTGATGAAATCACGAGGACAGTAAAAGATACAAATTGTTCAAAATATTTTACTTGCATATGTATATGTACATACATATGTCAATCATTTAAATATTTAAAATAAACTTAAACTTCTCTATAATTTAGTTTTCCTATCAAATGATGGGTTAATTAAACATTTAAATAAACATTTTTAAGCACTTATTAGTAAGGCATTGTGCTAAATACTTATATCAAGGGAGATAATATCTATAGAATTTAGTGAACCTGAAGGTATTATATAAATATTGTCTATTGTACAGAGAGTGGTTCATTTTTTTGAAATCTGTTTTCTTCTCTTGGAACTGAGTTGTGAATTATGAAATAGCACTGAGTGGAAAGAATTGACATTGAGGTTTACCCAAAGGAAAAAGATAAGATACAAAGTAAGCATGAGCAGGTTGTAATACATTTGAAGTGATGAATTACATTAATAAGAATCAGTTTAAAGTATGTCATCAGAGAAATATATGTCTGGAAATAAATATGGACTGGTCATGGCCACATAGTGAGAATGAGGCATAAGGAATGAACAACCTGTGTGGTCGTGTAATGTAGAAGAAACAAAAAGAAGACCAGGAAGTGATAACACAGATGGGTTGCTATCTCTATTACTACAGGGACTACTTACACTGATGAGAAAAAGGCAAAACTACCCTGGTCTTCGCATAGGAGAGCCAGGTGGTTTTAAAGTAGAGAGACACATGGACTTGCATGCATTTAAAAATTATGAAAAAAAAAACATGTACTCAAACTTGAAAAAATATCCTCATCAGTTGATTCATTAAAGGTGTACTCTAATATTTTGTGATAGTATTCAAGTCCTAGGTTAAAGGATTTAGGGTAAAAAAAAGATGTTGGAAATAATCTATTTGAATCTATCATGTGATAGGGAAACTAAGGTGTAGAGGAGTTTAAGGTATTAAGAGGTAGTAAGAAGCAGAGATCATCACCTCCCAAAACCTATGTCAGTAGAGCACAATTCTGATAAGTCCTACAAAGTGGAAAAAGCTATGAGTACAAAAGTTGTCCTTTGGTTGTTTTTGACTTATTTTTACTGCTTTTTCTTTTCTTTTTTTTAATCATATGCATACATCTTTAAACAATTATCTTGCCACATAAGAAAAATCAAATCAAACCAGAAAAAAGAGAAACAAAATAAAATGCACCTTTTATTTTCAAAATATATACATATTTTTCAACATTCATCCTTGCAAAACCTTTGGTTCCAAATTTATTCTCCCTCCGCTCCTCCCACCTCTTTGCTTAGAGAGCAAGTAATCCAATATATGTTAAACATGTGCAATTCTTCTATACAGATTTCCATATTTATCATGATGCACAAGAAAAATCAGATCAAAAAGGGAAAAAATGAGAAAGAAAACAAAAAGCAAGCAAACAGCAACAAAAGGTGAAAATACTGTTGTGATCCATATTCAGTCTTCATTGTTCTCTCTGTGTTCAGATGGCTCTCTCCATCATAAGTCCATTAATAATGACCTGAATCACTTCATTGTTGGAAATAGTCCATCAGAGTTGATCATCATATTTGTTGCTGTGTGCAATGTTCTCTTAGTTCTACTCACTTCACTTAGTATCAATTCATGCAAGTCTTTCCAGGATTTTCTAAAATTATCCAGCTGATCATTTCTTATAAAACAATAATATTCCATTACATTCATATCCCATAACTTATTGAGCCATTCTCCAACTTATGTCATTCACTGTTTCCAGTTCCTTACCACTACAAAAAGGGTTGGTGCAAACATTTTTGCACATGTGGGTCCTTTTCACTTTTTTACGCTCTCTTTGGGATAAAGATTCAGTAGAGACACTACTGGATCAAAGGGTATGCACAGTTTGATAGCCCTTTGGGTATAGTTGCAAATTACTCTCCAGAATAGTTGGATCAGTTCACAACTCCACCAACCATATATTAGTGTCCCAGTTTTCCCACATAGCCTCCAGTCTTTTCCTGTCATCTTAGCCAATTGAGAGGTACATAATGGTACCTCAGAGTTGTCTTAATTTCCATTTCTCTGACCAATAGTGATTTAGAGGATTTTTCATATGACTAGATATGGTTTTAATTTATTCATCTGAAAATTATCTGTTCATATCCTTTGACCTTTCGTCAATTGGAGAAATGCTTATATTCTTATAAATTAAAGAAAATTATCTATGTATTTTAGAAATGAAAACCCTTGAATGTAACATTTTTTTCCAGTTTTCTTCTTCCCTTGTACTCTTAACTGCATTGGTTTTGTTTGTACAAAACCTTTTTAATTTAATATACTCAAAATTGTCCATTTTGCATTCCATAATGTACTCTAGTTCTTGGCTCTTCATGTGATGTAATTTACCCCATTTTATCTTCCCTTTCCTCTTCTTCCAATACAATCTCTTTTCCACCCCTAGTTTCTTTTTTATATCATCACAATAAAGTCAAATTATACCTACACCTTTTAGGTATGTCTCTAACAAAGATAGTTATAAAGAATTAAACATATCTTCCTATATAGGGATGCAAACATTTAAACTTAAAAAAACCAGTTTTTTTAAAATTTCCATTTTATCTTTTTATACTTTTCTTGAATTCTGTATTTGAAGATTAAATTTTCTGTTCTGCTCTGTTCTTATCATCAAAAATAAATTAATTCACCTATTTCATTGAATGTCCATCTTTTCCCCCAAAAAATAATGCTTAATTTTGCTGGATAGTTGATTCTTGGCTGCAGTCCAAGCTCCTTTGCTCTTTGGAATATCATGTTCCTGACCCTTCAATCCTTTAAAGTGGAAGCTGCTAGGTCCAGAGTAATCCTGATTATAGCTCTTCAATATTTGAATTCTTTCTTTCTAACTTCTTGTAGTATTTTCTCCTTCATCTGATAATTCTGAAATTTAGCCATGATATTCCTTGGAGTTTTCATTTTGGGGTTTCTTTCAGGTGATCAGTGGAGTCTTTCAATGGCTATTTTACCCTCTGGTTGTAAGACATTAGGGCAGTTTTCCTTGATGCTTTCTTGAAGGGTGTTATAGTCTCTTTTTTTTCATCGTGGATTTTAGGTTCTTAGATTATCTTTACTGGATCTATTTTCCAGGTCAGTTGTTTTTACTATGAGGGTATTTTACAATGTCTTCTATATTTTCTTTTTTTTGGGGGGGGGGGGAGGGTGCAGGGGACATTTGTTTGATTGATTCCTGATGTCTCATTGAGTTATTCTCTTCCATTTATTCATTTCTATTTTTTAGTGAATTATTTTCTTTAGCAATCTTTTTTATCTTCTTTTGCATTTGGACAATTGAAACTTTTTTTTTAATTAAAGCTTTTTTATTTTTCAAAATATATGCATGGACAATTCCTTAACATTAGCCCTTGCAAAACCTTGTGTTCCAATTTTGCCTCCCTTCTAACTCTCTGCTAGAGGGCAAGTAGTCCAATATATGTTAAATATGGTAGAAATATATGTTAAATCCAATATATGCATATATATTTGCACAATTATTGTGCTACACAAGAAAATCAAATCAGTAAAAAAAAAGAAGAAGAAGAAGCAGATTAAAATGTAAGGAAGCAACAATGAAAATACTGAAAATGCTATGTTGTGAACTACTCAATTTCCTTAGTCCTCTCTCTGGGTGTAGATGGCTCTCTTTTGAGACTGAACAATTGGAACTGGTTTGAATCATCTCATTGTTGAAGAGAGCCACGTCCATCAGAATTGATCATTGTATGATCTTGTTGTTGCCACATATAATGATCTGGTTCTGTTCATTTCATTTAGCATCAGTTCATGTAAGTCTCTTTAGGCCTCTCTGAAACTATCCTGCTGGCTGTTTCATGATGAGTCCTTCCGACCCTAGTTTTAGCATTTTTTCTACTGTGTCATTATTTGCCCCTGAATATAAAAGATAGATATTCAACCATGAGGATTGAAAAGCCTAATTAAAATTTTAAAAGTGTTATTACCAACTTGACTAAGTGCAATTATTTATTTACTTATTTGTTCATTTTCTCTCTTTCCTTTTCTTTCTCTTGCCTGTTTATTCACAGTAACTCATGAATACTCAAAGGGTAGAGGAACTGTGTGTAATTTCTGTCATTGGATGGGTGTCCATACAAATAATATAATAGATCCTGTTTTATTAAAAAGTTTCTAACTTTAAAACTAACTGAAATAGATGATTTAAGTAATGGACACCACATATGCAAAGCCAACATACCCATCTCCATTATTATGTTTTACTCAGAAGATATTTTGGAAAGGTAAGAGAACTGTTTGACAAACCCAAAGACCCTAGCTTTTGGGATAAGAACTCATTATTTGACAAAAACTGTGGGAAAATTGGAAACTAGTATGGAAGAAACTAGGCATTGACCCACACCTAACACCATATACCAAGATAAGGTTGAAATGGGTTCATGATCTAGACATAAAAAATGATATGACAAATGAATTAGAAGAACATAGGATAGTTTACCTCTCAAATCTGTGGAGGAGGAAGGAATTTGTGAATAAAGATCATTATCAATCACAAAATAGATAATTTTGATTATAACAAGTTAAAGAGTCTTTGTACAAAGAAAATTAATGCAGACAAGATTAGAAGGGAAGCAATAAACTGGGAAATCATTTTTATATTCAAAGGCTCTGATAAAGGCCTCATTTCCAAAATATATAGAGAATTGACTCAAATTTATAAGAATTCAAGCCATTGTCCAATTGATAAAGGGTCACAGGATATGAACAGACAATTTTTAGATGAAGAAATTGAAACTATTTCTATTCATATGAAAAGGTGCTCCAAATCACTATTGATCAGAGAAAGGCAAATTAAGGCAACTCTGAGATAACACTACACACCTGTCAGATTGACTAAATTGTCAGGAAAAGATAATGATGAATGTTGGAGGGGATGTGGGAAAACTGGGACATTGATACATTGTTGGTGCAACTGTGAATGGATCCAACCATTCTAAAGAGCAATTTGGAACTGTGCTCAAAAAGTTATCAAACTGTGTATACCCTTTGACCCAGCAGTGTTTCTATTGGGCTTATATCCCAAAGAGATCTTAAAGGAGGGAAAGGGACCCACATGCAAAAATGTTTGTGGCAGCCCTTTTTGTAGTGGCTAGAAACTGGATGCTGAAGGGATGCTCATCAATTGGAGAATGGCTGAATAAACTATGGCATATGAATGTCATGAAATATTATTGTTCTGCAAGAAACAACCAGCAGGATGATTTCAGAAAGGCTTGGAGAGACTTGCATGAACTGATGCTAAGTGAAATGAGCAGAACCAGGAGATCATTATACACGCAATAACAAGATTATACGATGATCAATTCTGTTGGACATTGTTCTCTTCAACAATGATATTATTCAAACCAGTTCTTATTGTTCAGTGATGAAGAAAGCCATATACACCCAGAGAGAGGCCTGTGGGAACTGAGTGTGAACGACAACGTAGCATTTTCATGCTCTCCATTGTTTTTTGTTTGCATTTTTTTTCCTTCTTAGTTTTTTTTCTTTCTCTTTCTAGATTTGATTTTTCTTGTGCTGCAAGATAATTGTATAGATATGCACATATTGGATTTATCATATATTTTAACATATTTAACATGTATTAGGCTATTTGCCATCTAGAGGAGAGGGTGGGGGCAAGGAGAGAAAAAAATTTGGAACAGAAGGTTTTGCTTTCCAATGTTGAAAAATTACTTATAAGTTCTGTAAATAAAAAGATTTAATTATAAAAAAAAAATGGAACAAGCTGTTCATTCATTTCTTGAAGGGGAAGCTGAGGAAAGAAGGACTACTTCCTGTTATTACTGATGTATGGATTTTTTAAACTTTGCATGGTGCTAGATATGATATTCATTAATAGCTAGCATTAACGTAATACTGTTAATGTTTACAAAGCACTTTACTTATATTATCCCATTTGCTCCTTAAAACAGACCTGGGAAATAGGTGCTATTATTATCATCCTATTTTTGAAATGAGGAAACTGAAACTGAAAGAAGTAGTTACTTGTCCATGATCATCAGAAAGCTAATGAGTGTGATAAGATTGAAATTCCAGTATTTACAACATCCTAGGCTAGGGTGTTATAAATATAAGGGCAAATGGGATCCAAGATGTCATGTTATTTCTATGGTGTGTGTGTGTGTGTGTGTGTGTGTGTGTGTATAATTCTAATCTGTATTATTAAAATGAGATGAAGAATAAGGGAAGTAATAGTCACATCATACTCAAGTGTACTTAGAATTCATCTAGGTAAGCTGCATTTCAGAATGTGTGAAACTGGAAATGGCAGAAAGATATTGAATTGTGAAAATACTTTAAAAAGAGGGACATTTTTGTTTTTTTCCTAAAGGTAAGAACAAACCAATGGCAGGGGAATCAAGGAAGCTACCTCATGTGGTTAATTAGTAAGTCCTTTAACTATTTTACTTTAAGAAAAAAATTATAGTTTCTAATCTTGAGTAGATTCATCAGGATACTGGCTGAGCACTTCATCAAAAGGGATATTCTATCTATGATCACATTTCACATTGCATAAGTTTATAATAGCAAGCAGCAAAAATTATTATTTTCAAAAGTCAGATCCTTGATTGTCTATGAGCAGATTATATAATGAAACCCCAGATATAATCTTCGTTCTTCCTTCCCTCTAAGCACCATATCTTCCCTTCACTTAACCTCAATTTCACCAATATCACACCTGTGATTTGGCTTCCTCTTTTGCTTTTTCTTAGCATATCTTTTCAAAAGGACAAATGGAGTCCAATATATCAACAGAATATAAAATTCAATTCCACTTTTCTATATTGTCTCAAAAATAAAGAAAATCATTGATATTTCATGTGAAAAAAAGAGACCTAGAGATTTTAACCAATATGATTTATATATATATGACATGCATTATATGGTATGGTATGGTATTAGGTTGTATGATATGTATATTGATATATATATATATCTGCTATGAAATGACATAATATGATATTATGTGATTGTTGTTGTTTAGTTGTTTCAGTAATATTCTTCTCTTTGTGAACATTTGAAATTTTCTTGACAAAGATATTGGAAGGGTTTTTTTTTCCATTTCCTTCTCCAATTCACTTACACATGAAGAAATGGAGGCAGCTGAAATTAAATGAGTTACTCAGAATTACACAGCTAGTGAATGTCTCAAGCCAGATTTAAACTTGGGAAGATGAGTGTTCCTGACTAGAGGTCTGATATTCTATCAGTTGAACCCCTAGCTTTCCCATATTATATGATAGTATATTTTATGCTATTATGGGCAACCAACCACATTATTCTCTTTTAAGTAATGGAATCTAGAATTATTATATATATGTAAACATATACAACATCATAAAATGAATATAATTTGAGTGTATTTTGACTGCTAATAATCTAATACAATATAGCATAGGATGCATTAAAATTATATTTTATCTATTACCTAAATGATACAACTATGAAATTTTATGTTTATGTGATATGTCACTATCTACAAATATCACATATATTAAGCATCCACATCACATTCAAATCATGTTATTTCTATGGTGTTTGTGTGTATGTGTGTGTGTGTGTAATTCTAGACTGTATTATTAAAATGTGATACAGAGTAAGGGAAGAATAAGTCACACCATATTCAATGGTACTTGGAATGCATCTATATAAGCTGGAGTTTAGAATATGTGGATCCTGGAACGGCAGAAAGGTGTCAAATCGTGAAAATACTTTAAACGATAGAGAAATTTTTGTTTATCCTAGAGGTAAGAATGAACCAATGGCAGGGGGACAGAAAGAAAAAGAGAGAAAAAGATAGAGAGAGACAGAGATAGAGAGACAGAGAGAGAGAGAGAGAGAGAGAGAGAGAGAGAGAGAGAGCGATGCATAATATCCAAATTAGAGCAATCTGTTTTATAATGATGTTTTTAAAAAAGGAAATTAGCAAAAATAATTAAACCATTAGAGAAGAGAATAAAGACAGATAAATTTAAGTTCTAGGGAGAAATAGCCATTCCCTTTATTTCTAGAAGTCACATTGACACATATAGAAAATGAAAAACAAAATCCAATTCTGAAATGTGAGTTTTAAAATAGAGATACTTTCTAGGTTGCACAGGGATTTGAGGGTTGAGCAGAAGATATGTAAGAAGATTCAAGTTTGAATCCTGTCTCAAACACATGCTAGTTGTGTGACACTGGTAATATCATCTAAACTCTTTATCATGATTTCTCTATCTGAAAAAATGAGGGTAATTATAGCATCTACATAATATTATTGCTCTGAGGACCAAATGGTATAATATGTCAAGTATTTTTCAAATACTAAAGCAATATATAAATATTAACTGTTGTTAATAGTAGTAGTAGCAGTAGCAGCAGTAGTAATCAAATGCAACTTGAGAGATCAAAACTGGAACCTAAACTACCAGACTTAGAAGATTGGGCTTGTTGACTTTTGTATTTGTTTTGGAGCTATTAACCTACATTGTGTTAGAAGGGATGTTTCAGGCAGTTCTACCAATTAGAATAGTCATATGGTTCTTAATTTGCACTGACCTTTTATCTGTGTCTAGCTTCAAAAATGTGAGTGGTTAACAGTTAATATATAGGAAAGATGGAATTAATCATTGAGGTTTCTGTTGATTACAAAGCGTTTTTCAGAATTACAGAATTGTAGTTTTGCAAACAACCTCAGGGACCAGTCTCATCTTTGAACTTGGTCTTCTCTGCAAAGCAGATGACGTGATCATCTAGATTTTAATTTTTAAAAATTTCCATGAATTTGACAAGCATCAACAAATATAAATAGTTCCTAATACAATGAATAAAAGAAAAAAAAGAGGAATACAAAAAAAGTCATGAATCCTCACTAGTTTTTTTTAAAGAAAAGCTACAGAAGAAATATGGGGAAAACATTAAAGACTAATTATAAGGCACTCATTAAAGCCAAACTTTAACATATATAATATATGTATTTATTTATTTCTGAAAATATTATCCCTATTCTTCATTTTTTTATTTTTATTTTTTTTTGCTGAGGCAACTGAGATTAAGTGACTTGCCTAGGGTCACTCAGCTAGGAAGTGTTAAGTGTCTGAAACCACATTTGAACTCAGGTCCTCCTGACTTCAGGGCTGGTGTTTATCCACTCCACCACCCAGCTGCCTCTATTCGTATTCTTTAAACTGTAATCATTACTCAGGTAGTTTGAAAGAAATATTGGGGTCAAGTTGTATATGATGGGGTGATTCTAAAAAATCAAAATTGGGTAGGAAAAGACAAAAAAAAGCAATTTTATCATAAAAATGGAATGTGAAAGGAAGAACAAATTCAGAGAAAGCAAGTGGGAGTAGAGAGCTGATAATGTTGGAAATCTCTTCAAGATTGAAGAAGAAACACAGTGTACATGTGGAAGGATGTAGAAGTCTTTTGAATTTGTAGGAGTGAGTGAAAAAACTGGGCTGGGGAGAGAGTGTGGTAGAGGTATTTTTAGAAGAGTTTCCAGAAATTGGAAAATGGCTGAATGAGCTGTGGTATATGATATGGTGAAGTACTATTATGCTATAAGAAATGATGAGCTCAGTGATCTTAGAAAAATAGGGAAGGACTTGCACAAAATAATGAAGAGCAAAATGAGCAGAACAAAGAAAACATTATATACAATAATAGCAATAGTGTTTTAAGAATGACTTTGAATGAATAAGTCATTTTGACTATTTTAAATACTTAAATTAAAAATTAAAGACATGAAGAAAGAGGCTATTTGCATTCAGAAAAAAGCTGATAAATAAAACCAGGTGTAGAATAATTTTACACACACATACATACACACACAGAGCTATTTGTTTTTAGGGTTGAAAGGGAAGAGAAGGGAAGGAAAATGAAGAAATAAAGAAAAAAATTACATGATAACTTTATTATATATTTGAAAGAAATTAGAAATTATACATAATAGACATCATTTATATGCATTCATCTTTTATTATATTATTATGGAAATGCTTATATTTTCCCATAAATTAAAAGTAAAACAAATAAAAAACTGAGTGATTTGATGAATGATTTTAATGAACAAAAATAAATGGAAAAAAAGAAAAAAATTAACTTGGGTAGTTTTATATAATAATTTGAAAAATTAAAGAATTACATTTATTTAAAAAATTCTGAACTTAAAAAAATTTCTTCCCATACCACTTACTTAATATATATGTATATGTACATAATAAATTCTACTTGCTACTTTCAAAATTGTCCTGTTTATTTGTGCTTCTTTCTGAAATCCTGCTTTCTCTTTTTTTTTTGTATTTAAACATTGCTATAATCCCTCTCCCTTTTTTGTTTTCTAGAGCCACTGTTGCTAACTTTTCTCTTTTCACTTCTCTCAATTAAAAACTCGAGCCAAACAAACAAACAAACAAACAAAAACAAAAACAAAACCTTGTAACATATAAGTATAGTCAGTTAAAGCATATCCACAGTGACCATATTAAAAAAAAAAGTCTCTGCATGTTGGGTCCATTACCTCTCTGTAGGAGGTAATCACATGCTTCATCATAGTTCCTGTGGAGAAATAGTTCATTATATTGTTCAGAGTCCTTTTGGCTTTCAAAATTGTTTTTCTTTGCAATGTTGTCCTTTTGTGAAGGGTTTTACTGGTTTTTCTTCCTTTACTTTTTATTAGTTCATAATAATCAGAATTTTTTGAAATTGCTTCTTTTAATATTTATAGTGCAATAATAATCCTTTATGTTCATATACCACAATTTGTTCAGCCTTTCCTCAATGGTCTCACTGGAAGTCTAAGGCATACCTTTAGGTTGTAGTTTTTTTTTTTAATTTTAATTTTTAAGTTCTCTCCTTTCTTCAGTAGTTCTGTTCTTTTTCTCCTTTCTTTTCTCTTTAATTTTCCCTTCAAGATTAGTAAATTTCTTTTGCTAATGACAATTTTGTCCCATTCTCCATCAACTCCTAGAAAGAAAGAGAATTTGAGTTCAAAATATTTCTATGCCAAACTCTTTTCATGGGTTCTTTGTCTATTTCAGATTACCATTATTTGATCCAATACAATTATATATATATATATATATATATATATATATATATATATATGTATGTATATTTCATCCAACTCAAAGAGGGATAGGAAGTTCTACCAGCTTCTTCATTTCCCCCCTCTATTAATATATACATTTTAATCTTAATATATACATTTTCTCTATTAGTATATTCATTTTAATCTCTTTTTCCTTTTTAAACTCACAGAACTGATATACTTCTAGAACCTCTGTTTTTATTATATTTAACTCCCTCAATATCCTTTGGAGTTAAGCTTCTGAAAGGACAATTGTTTCTTCTCCCCTTATTAGATTTACATCATTATATATATATATATATATATATCTCCTTCACATTGCTCAATTTTTTTTCTAAGTTTTTCTGTACTCTTATGTTTTATTTCAAAATTATTACCCAGTTCTAGTCTTTTCATAAGAAATATTTGAAAATCATTTATTTCATTAAAATACCTTTTGTCTTGCAGTATTGTACTCTATTTTGCAGGGTGAATTATTTTTGATTTTAATCTTATCTTTTTTTTTTTTAACGTTCCAGGCTTTATGTGATTTTGATTTTAGTTTTTAGCACCTGAACTGATTCTTTCTGACTGTTTATAGTGCTTTTTCTTGAATATAGGAATACTGGTTTTTGGGTATAGCTTTAGGGACTTTTCCTTTTAGGGTTCTTTCTAGGAGATGACAAGTTTCTTCTTTTTATTTTTAGTTTGTTTTCTAATTCAAACAAACTTGGGTTATTTTCAGTTATTTCTTGAAATACAGTGACCAAGTATTTTTTTAAGTAATACATTTCAAAGATCCTAAGTAATTCTGAAATTATTTCTTCTTGAACTGTTTTCCAGATCAGTTATTTTTGATATTTAATATTTGCTATTTTTTGACATTGGTATGTTATATTTTCTTTTACTTTTTCAGTCTTTTGAGTTGTTCCTAATGTTTCTTGCTGTCTAATAAATTTATTGATTTCTGTGTCCAAGGAGTCTATTTCTTGGTACTCTTACCATTTTCTCTTCTAAATCACTTATTCTTCTTCCAGTTCTTTGCTTCAGAGTTTTTTTTTTTTTACTTATTTTTCTTTTTTTCTTTTCTTTTTTTCTTGATTTTTTCCTAGGTATTCATATAGTCCTTTCAGAAAATGTTTATTTTTCCCCCATTTGAGTCTAGTCTTGCAATAATTATAAAGTTGCTTTCTCCCTTTGGAAGTACTCAACATTTACAATAATTTTCGACACTAGTCATTGTTTTCTTTGATTTATTCATCTCTTCACCTTTGGTTCCTGAGTTGGGGTTTTGTGATAGGCCAAATCTTTGCTCTCTGCTGAACTTTTGGATGGGGTGATTAGCCCTACTTGATTCTGAGTTCTTGAGATGACTTCCACTTTCTGTTGTGACAATCCTCCTTTCCACATCTTGAAAGTTAGAGTTATGCATTTTTAGGTAAATTTCTGTCTCAATATGAATTCTGTAGCAAAATTTGACATTGCTCTTTCCTCTGCCATTCCATTGGGCTACCAAGGTTCTTCCTATAAAACTTCCTGATCATTTTAGGGCTTTCTCAGGGAAATCCTCCTCTTTTACTGCCTCTGGTCACAGAGACTTGAATGTTATATATATATCTTGTCTCTGGTTGTGCTGATTGTTTGATCTTCTTACATGAGGGGTCTTCTTTCCTACTACTACATGTGGAATTCGGGCTGATTTTTTAAATGAATTTTGGAGAATAGAAGACAGACACTGTAGTTTCCTATTGAAATTCTTGTCCATTTTTTGGTTTGGTATGAACTTTGAGGTTTTCATGAAGTTGATAGGCAGCAGCTGGGTGGCATTTCTCCTGTTCAGGAAGCTATCTGGGTAGAAATAATTAAAATGTCAATTAAATTTTTTCCTCTAATTTAAAAAAAAAACAAAGTATATTTTTACTATTATAAATATAAAATTCATTTGCAAAGAAAATGTATTGAAGCAACTAAAACTCATATAAGCAAATACAAAAGACATTTTCAGGAACAGACATTCATAAACAAAAAATATAAAAACCCAAATCCAGAAAATATGGCCTACTATTTATTAAAACAAACAAACAAACAAAAACCAACACATCTATATTTACATTGTACAAATATATTAGCTACATAGCATGACATTTAATGAGTTGGAACATTTTGAAATTAAACATGTGAATACATTGATGGGACAATAATTTTTCTAGAGAAAATTAGCTTTTTAATTAGCAGAAGCTAATTTCTATTACATCGAATAGATTGCTTGCGTCATACAGGGGACTTATTAGAGGACAGCTAGGTAGCATACTGGATAAAGCACTGGTGTTGGAATCAGAAAGTTCTGAGTTCAAATATAGCCAAAGATTAATTGTGTGAGTCTGGACAAGTCATTTAACTTCCGTATGCCTCAGTTTTTTCAACTATGACATGGTCATCTTAATAGTCCATCACATGAAATTATATTTCTAAAATACTTAGCACAGTGCCTGTCACATAGTAGTCATTTAATAAATTCTTATTACACTTACCCCTTTATAGAACTTTGACATGACTGATTTATTTAAGAAAAGAATGAGGTATGCTAGCATTGAGTCATCTGTCAATTGATTAAGCTTTCCAAGGCATGACAAAAACATAAAACAATGTAGGACCTAGTACCAGTCCATGAAATACTTCTCTAGAGATTCTTTCCAAGTTGACATAAAATCATTTATAACTATCATTGGGTTTTATATTTAAATAATCTTAATTTCTAATTTAATTATTGTCTAAGGTATATTTCTCCATATTATTCATAATAATAATAAAAGGAAATTTGCCCGTTCCTTTTCTGAAATCTAAATAACCTGTATCACAATTTTCCAATTTACCAGTGTAGTAACCCTGCCAAAAAAGGAAATGAGGTTAATTTGTTCAATCAACCATTTTTCTATTAGACATTTAGTTTGATTACAATTCTTTGCTATCACAAGATGCCACTATAGATATTTTGGTGACATAGAATGTTTCTTTTCTATTCTTTTTTTTTTTTTTGATAAATAATCTCTTTGAGACTTAGCAGTAAAATGTCTGCTATAAAGGATATGAAGATTTTATCCACTTTATTTACATAATTTAAAATTTCTTTATCAAGTAGTTCTACTAATTCATATTTCCATTAATAATGTATTACTCTATCTCTCTTTCTACATCAGTAGATCATCCCATCAGTGATCTTTTTTTCCTAATCTTTGCTTATTTGCTAATTGTGGGTTAAAATCTTAAAGTTGTTTTAGTTTATATTTCTCTTGTTATTAGTGATTTGGAGTATTCTTTCATATTATTGAAAATAGTTTATAATTCTTCTTTTGAAAACTATCTCTTGACCATTTATGCATTAGGGAATAGTTTTTGATCTGTCCCACAAGAATGAAATGGTATGAAAAATACTGAAATTTCTGTCACTTTGATAAACAAGTAAATTCTTTATTTACTCATAACATGTTTGTACATATATGTATATATAAATAACATATATATACATACACATAGTATAAACACACTTTATATATCTATATCTATATCTACATATCTCTATCTCTATCTATCTGTCTATCTATTCAAGCTGAAATGTCTATTTCTGTTATTTGTTTATGTGTCTTGGCTACCAATTTATTTTAAGAAGTATTTGATACAATGATTTTTTCCTGAGCTTCCTAGAGCTACAATAGCCAAGATGATAAATAGCAATGGAGATAAGGGGGGAAAACTCAAATTACTAATACTTGAGTCAGTACTAGTTTCTTGGAAACTGAACTAGCAGTTCACTTCCAGGTCTCTCACATACTAACATGTTAATGTGTAAATAAAAGTTGATTTGATAGTAGTATACTGGCAACATGTATCTTTGAATAATAGTAATAGTGCATGCACACACACGCACACACATACACACACTGAGCACCTACTATGTGTCCAACATTGTGTTAAACATTTTCCCGAATATCTCATCTGATTCTCACAGAAACTCTGGGATTTTGGTACTATTATGATCCCCATTTTATGTTTGAAGCAACCAAAGCAAACAGTTTAAATGATTTGTCCAGATTACATGGTTAGTTAGTATCCTAGACCCAATTTGAACTTCCTGACTCCAAGTTTACTGTTCTATCCACTGCCCAGCCTAACTGCCCCTTTGAGCAAGGCAGTTAGAAATGATCTTACATAACTTCTTTTCTCTTAAATTACCTGTGGGTGGAAAGCCCAACTGCATCTCTAAACCTCTGTGTTAGATATATTTTAAAGCTATATCATGAGGATATAGAAACTGTTTTTGTTTGTTTGCTCTGACTTCACATATACAATAGGTATCATATTGCTTGCCTTCTCAATGAAAAAAAATGTTTGAAACTCAAAATTAAAATTAAAAATAAAAAAGATCTCTAAAATATTGGGGGTAAAAAGCTCCAATAAAATAGTAATGGAAGAAGAGAAACCCACTGTAAAATGTAAGTTTCTTAAAAATAGAGTTTTTATTTCAAATCTGTATACACTTTCCTTATGTCATTCTTCCTCAGCATAATATTTTACTCATTGCAGTTTAATGAATAGTTGTTAAATATTGAATAAATGTTCTACAATATAGTTCTTGTCAGTAATGTATATTAATGGGGCTTTATAAAAAAGGTATTAGATTCCTTGCTTCTAGATATGAAGAGGAAGTAACACCCACCCGCTACCTATATAGCTTATTTAAGATCCTGCAAGATAAATTCGAACCTTGTTAACTGTGAAAACCCTCTTGCCCAATTCCATCAAGCAAATGAAACTTATCACATTGTCATAGCAGGAAATGAATTTTGAGGTATTTAAGTTTCTATAGTCAGTCAGTCCTATAAAAGAACATCCTTATAAATAAATTAAAAACATAGCCCCATATCAAAAGCTTAGTTTTTAGATAAACTTCTTTAGTAAGTCACAGTGACATGGAATTGGCTGAGCCCTTTAGATCCTTAACAACTTGGGATTTGCCTAAGTAGGATCAGTCATTTTCAATTTCTTCAGAAACTCCTTTCTATCAAACAAAATATCATGTCTCTCCACTAAAATATCCTTCTGTAGAGTAAACAAAAGAATGAATAAAAAAAAAGTCAAAAAAATTGTCAGTTTGAAAGTCCTAATTCGTCTGAATTACCCTTCAATCTTCTATACTCTTCAACCCAATCACTAAAAGCAGAATTGAGCTGGGTGTTTCCATGAAGAAGAAGATATATTTGAAGAATGAGAAATGGACCATCAACAGTTCTGCATGTGTGCTTGGCAGGAAGATGAAGAAATAGCAAATAGAATTTGGGGAATTATTTGCTTATGTCTGCTTCAAAATATGTTTAGAGAAAAGTGACTTTTCTTAAAAACTGTGACATTGAGTTTGTCTTTGAGACAATGTTGTGTTCTGAAAATTATTATTATCTATATTATATTTTGGTGATTACATTTTATAACTTCTATTATATGCTATGACTTCTGTTGGGTTCTGTGATTTTTCATCTCTGATTAAACTCATTGCTACCAACTAAGACCAAATTTCTCTTTTATTCACTTTCAGGTTAAAAATGAACGATCTGGAACATGATAAAAATTTATTTCTCCAATCATTCAATGAAATTAAAGTTGGAAGGGAAAGGGGGCTAGCTTGTATAAGGACACTAAACCCCGGTTCCAAGCTAGGAGTGGAGCTTAGAATTGGTAATGAAGCCTCAGTGATCTCAATACCAAATTGTTTCCTAGGCAACTGGGGACCCTTAAGGGGTAAGGTTGCTTAGAAATATGATCACTAAAGTTTTATGCATGGAAAGAAACTGAGTTGATGATGATGAGGAGGACATAACAACAAGTAGCATCTGTTAAGCATTTAGCATTGACAAGCATTGGGAAAAGGCAAAAGTTCCTGCCTTCAAAAAGCTCATATTCTAATGGGGAAAAAACATACAAACAAGATACTCTCAGAATAAGTTGGAGATAATCTTAGAGAGAACGTGAATTTTTAGCTGAGACCTGAAGAAAGTCAGAAGATGGAGATGAAGAGGAAGAGAATTCCAGGCCTGGAGAAGAGCCAGTGAGTTGGAAGATGGAAATTTTTTTTTGTGTAAGCCAATCATTGTCACTGGATTGAAAAAAAGGTGGAGGGGAGTTAGGTGTAATAAGACTAAAATGATAGGAATGAAAGAGGTAATAAAGAGTTGCAGAAGCCAAACATGGCTTTATATTTGGTCTTGGAGGAGAAAAATACTGGATTTTATTGAGTGTATATGTGTGTATGGGAGATAAAAAGGTAAGACTTCTGTTTTAGGAAAATCAATTGACAGAGGAATGATAGGGGAAGAGATAGGATTAAAGTGTGGAGACCAACCAGAGGCTATTATAACAATTCACGTATGTCGTGATGATATACCAGGGTGGTGGCAGTGTCAGAAGAGAGAAGAGAGCATTCATGAGAGATGGTGCCAAGGTGAAGTTGAAAAGACTTGAAAATATACTGGATAGGGGATGGTGAGAGAGACTGAGGAGTGAGTATAACTTTGAGGCTGCAAGCCTGGGTGACTGAGAGAAAGGTGAAATTCAGATGAAGAGAAGGCTTAGGAAGAGAGAATATTGAATTCATTATTGGACATGTGAAGATAGTCATTCTACAATTCATTGGAGAAGTTAGGACTAGAAAGGAGTGAGAGTTATCTCCATTTGTAAATGATAATTAAATAATACATGAGAAATGAGAAGATCATAAATCAAGATAACATAGAGAAGAGAAAAAAGCCTAGAACAGTGCCTTGGAGAACACTCATAGTTAATGTAGGCATGATCTGGATGAAGATCCAGCAAAGGATACTGAAGAGTGGCTAAACAGATAATAGAAGAATCAGGAGAGAGCAGCATCATGAAACTTAGAGAGATAAAAACATCAAAGAGAAGAAGGTGACACATGGTGTCTGTGCGTGTAGAAAAGTCAAGAATGATGAGAATTGAGAAAAAGGCTTCAGGTTTGTTTTTTAAGAGCTCATTGATGCCAGTCACAACAATATGCGGTGTTCTTAGGTTTGCAGAGTGCTTTACATAGATCATCTTATTTGCTATTCACAAACACCTAGTGAAATAGATGCTTTTATTACTGTCACTTTTATATATAAGGAAACTGAGGTTTAAGTTATATAACTTTCTCAGGGTCACACAGTTAAGTAAATGTGGAGACAGGGTTCATACATGGGTCCTTCTGACTTCAAGTCCAGAACTCTTTTCCCTTTCCCACTGGTTATAGAAAGCTACTACATTTGTATCATTAACTGGTGGCGGTGTTGCTTTTCAATTGTATTTGACTCTTCATGAACCATTTGGAATTTTCTTGGCAAAGATATTGAAAGTGGTTTTCTATTTCCTTTCCTGACTCATTTTACAGATGAGAAAACTGACTTTTGGCTCAGTTAAGTGACTTACCCAGGGTTAGACAGCTACTAAGTGTCTGAGGCTAGCTTTTAACTCAGAATGATGAGTCTTTCTGATTCTAAGTTGGTACTCTATCCATTGTACGACATAAGGGTGTATGGGGGTGTTTAAGAAAGAATAATCCCTCTATTAAAAGGAATCTTCATCTTTTAGCTCTGGACATTTTCTTAGGCTTTCTCTCAGTCTTGGAATTGCCTTTTTCCTTTCTGCCTCCTGAATACCCTAGCTTCTTTTAAGTCTCAGCTATAATTCAGCATTCTAGAGGAAGACTTTCACAATGTCTATTAATCCTTACGATTTCCCTTTGTTATCACCCCCGACTCCATTTATGCTGTATATACTTTAAACATATTTGTTGTTTGTTTTTTTACCATTAAATTGTGGTCTTCTTCAAGGCAGGAACTGTCTTTTTTCTCAAATATTTTATGTAGTATCAGTATTTTTTTTATTAAAGTTTAAAGTTTTAAAACATATGCATGGATAATTTTTCAAGACTGATCCTTACAAAACCTTATGTTCCATTCCCTCTTTCTTTTCCCCCATCCTTTCCCCTAGATAGCAAGTTATCTAATATATGTCAAACATGGTAAATATATATAGTAAATCCAATATATGTATGCATATTTATACAATTATCTTGCTGCATAAGAAAAATCAGATCAAACAGGAAAAATATGAGAAACAAAATAAAATTCAAGCAAACAATAACAAAAAGAGTGAAAATGCTATTTTGTGATCCATACTCAGTTCCCACAGTTTTCTATCTGTATGTACATGGCTCTTTTCATCACAAGATCATTGGAACTGGTCTGAATCAACTTGTTGAAAAGAGCCATGCCCATCGGAATTGATCATTGTAAAATCTTGTCCTTGCCATGTGCAATGATCTCATGGTTCTGCTCATTTCACTCAGCATCAGTTCATGTAAGACTTTCCAGGCCTCTCTTAAATAATCCTATTGGTCATTTCTTACAAAACAATAATGTTCCATAACATTCATATACCATAATTTGTTCAGCCATTCTCCAATTGATGGGCATCCACTCAGTTTCCAGTTTCTAGCCACTATGAAAGGACTGTCACAAACGGTCCCTTTCCTTCCTTTAAGATCTCTTCGGGATATGAGCCAAGTAGTAACACTGCTGGGTCAAAGGGTATGCACAGTTTGATAACTTTTTGAGCATAGTTCCAAATTGATCTCCAGAATGGCTAGATCCGTTCTAAAGTTCTTTAAGATTTCCTAAAAAAATTTCCTTATACACTCAATCCTTAATTTTCACAGGGTAAATATTCCTAGAAAATGTCACAAAAGTAAGAAATGCTAATGTTAACAAATTGAACCCATGGCAAACATTCTCCTCAAATTATATGCTTCTGCTAGAGATTGCTGAAAATACATTTTTGTTCATGGAATTTTTTATAACAAAATATTAATTCTGATAATATGTACTTTTCCTAACACAGTAACCATGAAATAACACATAAAATGCAGTATACAAATAATACAAATATGTAAAACATTTTTTCTTGCTAGTAATTCTTTGGAATCCTGTGACCTTTTGTGTTAACATCTCAATTTAAATAAGAAAGGCATTGATTTCAGAAAATATTCACTTTTCTTAATACAATAGTACTATAAATACTGTACAGCAAATAAAATTCTTAAAACTAAAACATTTTTAAACTTGAGTCTTAGCTTCTTTTACTATGTCAGATGGTAGTATAAAGGCATTGTACCATATTGCTGTGAACACCTTTGTCTTGACTGCCCTCTGAAAATCATTGCTGGAACTTTAGTTGCTACTGTGAGAAGATGCAATATTATAAGGTCTCAATATCATCACCTCCAAAACTCTATCCTTCATGGCTGGGGGATAGTATTGAAAAACATGTAGAAGGTATCAGCTTGAATTCCATCAGCTACATCTGCTTCATAAATCCCTTAGGGTCTTGGAATATGGGAATACAGCCACAAAAGTGCACAGTTGCCCATGGGAAAGTGAAAATGAAGTTACTTAAAACCATTGAAATGCTTTAAGCCACCAAAGTCAAACCTGTGAATATCAAAGATTGACTATATAAATCCTTAGTGATATACAAAATCACTTCAGAATGTTGTTTATATTTGAGATTGTTACAATGTATTCATCATAATAAGTAGAGGCCATTGATTTATCTGACAACACAAAATAATCAAAGAAGCTGACAACTTAATTCAACAAATCCCTGATTCCTAGATGGCCTTCTTCCTTAGTCTTTTAGTCTTCCCTCCCTGCCCCATTTCAGTGCCAATTTAAAGGTACATGGTTGTATTATTAAATTTGCCTTCTACTGTTCTTTTTAAAAATGTGACAAGATATTAGGGGAATAAAAAGCTACTTTATGAACATCTATATTTATATATATAGGGGAAAATAATTTTATCTAAATCAATGGTGTCCAGTAGAAAATGAGGCCAGTAAACAGTACATAAAGATCTCTGTGGGGCACATATTGACTCAGAAAATGCATGCTTATATATCTTTGCTAATTAATTGATTTTTTAATATATTTCCCAACTGCATTTTAACCTGGTTTAGGCCTTAGGAGTACTGTGGGACACATGTTTGATACTTTTGGTATAAATTATGGATAATTATAGAAATTATGAATAGTTATGCTAACTAGTATAGTTTGGAAACATCCCTAACCTTTATTATTCTATGAAGCAAGACAACTATATCTACTCAAAATATATCTCTTAGTATCACTTTCAGAATATCAGACTAGATATAATCTAGATTTCTCTGTTACACCATTGTTAGAGTTAAGAATTAAATCATTAATGTTTCATTATTATTAAATGTATCACTTTTCAGTGTAAATATTTTTAGTGA
>JAJPUD010017152.1:0-32081 GCA_023553655.1 Myrmecobius fasciatus | reverse complement strand
AGAGAGAGAGAGAGAGAGAGAGAGAGAGAGAGAGAGAGAGAGAGAGACATGGAGACCATGAGAGAAACAAAGAGACAGAGAAACAGGAAGAGACAGAGAAAGACAAAGTCAGAGACGCAGAGAGAGACAAACAAAAAAAGACATAGAAACACATAGGGACAGAGAGATAGAGAGACAGTCAGAGACAGACAGAGATAGAAGAGACATGAGCAGTCTTCCAGCTTAACCAGGGGTAGTGGGGTGTGGGGAGGGGGGAAAGTTTGGGAGATAGAGAATAGCTCATCCAAGATTAATATTTCAATGAGTTGGTTTGAATTAGAACAATGAAGGCCAGCTTGTGGGCAGAAAGGGCACTAGATTAAGGGTCAGAATATTTGTGATGCTGCAGAAGCATTTCACCTTTCAGTGCTCTAGATTTCCTCATCTGAAAAATAGGGATAATAATCTTGTGGTCCTCACTTTCACAGAATCAGATGAAATAAGAGATAGGAAGCATAGGAAACTCCAGGCCAATGTAGGGACTGTCATTTTTAGATACTGGTAACCATATCCATTATAGAGCTTCAAAAATAAATGTAGGTGGTTACCAGATACAGGAAGGAATTGATACCCTGCCTGAAGACAGTGGGATCACCTCAATATTCACTTCCATCCATACTATCTCCTAGGACCCTTAGGCTGAAGAGGATCACCCAGATATTCCACATACTCCTGTCACTTCTTATGGACTGTGCCTATACTGTCTCAAAAGGACCATACATTCTATTCTTAGAATCTTTTGAGAAAGATATTTTATAACCTGGTTCTATAACCCCTGCATACATCATGATGATTTCTGCATCTCCATCTTTTCTCGTGACCTGTCTACCACCTGGAATGCTTTCTTCCTCACCACTCCACTTCTATTCTTAACCATTTTTCAAGCTTCATCTGGAATCCTGCAGTCTCCCCCATATACTCTAGCCCCCCACTCAAAATCAAGCCCTCTTTCACCTCATGGCAGCCAAAAATGCTCATGTTTGGGGGGGGGGCAAACAGGCCTATGATTTCATAAAGTTAGTAAATTTCCAGTAGAGGGAATCTCTACCAATACATATCAGCAACTGCTCTGCAATTTATAGTGTCAGAGATCTTTCTGGGGCACTCAAAGGTTAAACAAATTGCCTAGGATCACAGATTGAATATGTATCAGGTTTTCCTAGCTCCTAGGTCAGCTCTCTACCCATTACACTAGAGGAATCAACCCCATGGGCCAAGTCATGGGAGTATAATCTGAACCAGATTAAAATATAATTGGGAAATATTTAACAAAATGAAAAAATACAATAAAGCACAGATAGCAGCAAATTTTAAAACTAAGTCAATATGTGGCCCACAGGGATTCTTATGTACAGATTAGTAGCCCCCACTTCTATTTGATTCTGACACCTGTACACTACATCACACTGCCTTAGGCATTTGCCCCTGTATTAAATTGTCTCTGACTGCTGTGCTTTGAAGCTCCTGTATCTGCTTTTAATGATTTTTCTGGCTCCTCCCTTGCTATCAGGCTGTCAGCAGTCACTTTTTGTGTACCATATTCTAACATCCCCCAGACCCATTCTAATGTGCTTTTTTCCAAACCTGCTATAAAAATAAGGAGTTAGAGTTGTTTTAAAGTAAGCCTAAATCTGAGTAGCCTGAGACGTGTGCCTACAAAAAAAATGGAATGATCTTTAGTCATAGGCTCATAGACTTCATGGATCTAGAGGGCTTCATCTTCCATTCCAGTCTCTATTCAGGGAAGATTTCATGGATAGGTTCTTATATCTTCCATTCACAATATATGACCAATCCAGGGAAATGGGGCTGATGTTGGAATGGATCTGTTCCCTAATATGATTTTTCAGGTGAATTACTATATACATGTCAGACATACAGAGCTGGCTTTCTGACAGCACCAGGTGAAGAAACAGGAATAATTTGTGTTTCAATAGGACTGGATTTTCAGAGGCCCCTGATAGTACAAAACAAAGAAACATTTTGTATGTGTTTGGAGCTTATGGAAATCCCTCATTATTTCATGTGCCCATTGTGTCTAGTATTATTGTATATCCCACTAAAGATTTCAGCCTAATCTTTCTTGCACAAAACCTGTCTAGCCCCATTTTCTCCTCTCCTTGTCTCCTACCCCTTTTAAATGTATCCTGTGCTCTAGCTCTACTGATCTACTCCTGGTTCCATGAGGTTTCCTGGGGTTTTCTTGTTGTTCCTTGCCTTTACTCTCACTGCCAGTGGAACAGAATGGGGAAAGCACTGGATTTCTAGTCAGTGAACCTGGATTGGAGTCATAGGCTCTGTCATATAGAACCTATTTTTGGAATAAGTATTCCTGAACCTCAAGTTTCCAATCTGTAAAATGAGGAAGTTAGAATAGGTGATCTCTAAAGTCCCTTCCAAGTTAAAATCCATGGACTAATAAATACCCTCCCTTCTATCGCTGCCTAACAAAGTGCTACTTATCCATCAGGCATCAATCAGTTTAGAGGCCACTTCAGATGAAGGCTTCTTAGCTAAAAAATAATTTTTCTGCCCTCTGGACCTCCAATACACTCTGTATTTTTCTTATGACACTTTTCACATTCTACCTTAGATCATATGTATTGATATACTTGAATCAGTACAGGCAGTATGTTGTGGTTAGGATTCTAGGTATAGAAGCAGAAAGACTCGGGATAAAATCTCACCTCTGATATCTACTAGCCACGTCATCTTGGGCAAGTCACTTAATATCCACATGCCTCAGACAACTGCATAGGGCTCAATTACAAGGGAAAGAATCCAGACCCAGCCTCCCCTACACTGACAAATGAATGATAAAGCATTTATTCCATATTTACTGTGTGCCTGGTACTATACTAAATGCAGAAGATACTGTGTCTGTGTGTGTAGGAAGACAGTGCTTGCCCCCAAGAAGCTTATATTCTTATAAAGGAAGAGAACACCTATAGAGGGAGTGGCCAGGAAAAAGTATTTTGACAGTATTTTTTCTATTCAGGATTCTTTTATGCTTGGGTTTTCCCCTTCCTAGGCTATAAATTACCTCAGAACTACACCTTTTTATACTATAGGAGAAAAATTTCGATTTCCCCACTACCTGTAACTCTTAGAAAATTACTGAGTGCACTGAGAAGTTCATGACCTCCCCAAGGTTGGATAGTCAATATGATAGAGCAAGGCTTGAATTGACATTTTCATTCTACACTGCCTCTCATAAGGAAATATTGGAGTTTGAAATAACAAGTAAATGGGGAAAGTTACAATATTAGAAAACTCTTCAAAGTTAACTCAAGGGTTCCATGAAAATACAGAGAGAGCTAGGTCTAAATCTTCCTTTTCATTTCCTAATGGAATTTACTCTCCTTTCTTGTAGTTCTTAGAACAAGCCCACTTAAACCATAAGGCTATTTTTTAAAAAATTTCTTTTTTTATAATATTTTATGGTACTTAAAAATACTTTCCTCCTGAGGTAAGGCATTTGGATGTAATTATTTCTATTAAACAAATTGACAGAGGAAAAGTGATTGTTTTCAAGGTCAAGTGGTTAGAAAGTGTCAAAGCTGGGGCTGGAGCTCAGGTATCTTGACAAATCCAGGACTCTTTCTACTATCCAATCTTGGTCTCAATTCATTGAGGGGAAGACAGTTCATATTTAGATAAGAGAATCTGAAGGAACTGGAACCCTCTTGGGACCAGGCAAGAGTCTTGAGATATGGGAGAAAGAAACAGAATGTAAATGATGGTCTGACAATTTTAGGGTGTCAGCCAGTGAGACAGTAGGTAAGACAGTGAATCAAGGAAGAAAACCTCAAAGGGAATTAGATCTAGCTGGCCTTCTTTCTTCCTGGACTTTCTGTCTACTTCTCTTGTGAATTGATGATGACAGCAGAGATGAATTCTGTTCATACTGTATCATCTGAAAATGAATTTTAAAGTGTTTCCTCCTTTTATTCATCTTTGAACTGTTCCTGGCTTTGGAAAATGGTTGATGTTCACTATTTCCTGAATCCAGTATGCTTACCAGTTCTTTTTATGGGAAACTCTTGCTATCACTGGAGACCCTCACTGCTATTCAATAAACCACACCAGAAAGTGAACTAGTTGTAACTATCCCCAGGTCTCTTGGCTGTCCATGATTGATCCTGCTTCCCTCCCTCCTATCTTTTCCTTGTACAGATTACTCATCAACCTGGGCTAACTTTTCCATTCGTCTCTAAATTCTACCTGTCCTTCAAAGCCCAGAGCAGTTCTTCCATGAAATTTCCCAAATGCCTTTATTGTTAATTCCAAAAGCACTATACAGTCTACCATTCATTCACAAGATCAAAGACTGAGTACAGGAAGGGGACTTAGAGGCCATCTATCTGACCCTCATCATTTTATAGATGAGAAAACTGAGAGTCAAAGAGGTTAGATGACTTCCTAAGATCATACAGGTAGTAAATGTCAGGATTTGAACCCAGGCACACTGACTTCATATTCAACATCCTTTCCATAGTACCACCTGCTTCAATGTTAGATCATTTCCTCATTGCACCATAAGTTCCCTGGGGGTGAGCCACGTCCCTTCCATTGGACTAGGGACACCCCAAGAATGTGAACCATATCTCCTTGTTGTGAAAGCTCAGTAAGCCTTTGTTTAAACCTAATTGATTTTCTGTTTAAATATTAGTTTTTAATGGTTTGTTCTGTGGGAAAATATTTGTTACATTTAGTTGTGTCAGAGACAACTTATTAAAGTGGCTGATTGCTAAGGTAATCATTGAATGCAAATTCCCTGTAGTAGCTAACAACTAGATTCCCTTTGGGAAAAGGAAAGGTCGTCTTTCATTTGAGAGTGGAAAATGACAGTCTTTAACTGGAAAAGGAAGTCATGAAACTCCATACTTTTGTGCATTGACACATCACTTGAATTACTTTAAGTATACTTGTGATTTTCTTTCTGCCTGTGGAAAAGAATAAAATGGAAAAGTGGCTTCTCTTAGCCACCTTGAGATAGAACCTTAGGCACACTGAGGGGAAGACAAGGAGCTTTGAAGCGAAGATACTGCCTTTGACCCAGTTCAGTATATCTCCTCTCCAAAATGGGAAGAAAATTTAGGTGGCTGGTTTGGTGATAGGGATTGGAGGAGCAAAACTGAAAGGTAAATTGGAAGTTGGCTCCCACTACAGCCACAGAAACCACAGAAACATGAACATAGCAATTTCAAGGACATATCATCCACTCTCCTATCTCCAGGCTCATCTGCTTTCAGAAACAACCAGGCAAGAGACTACACATCTGTACAGAGAAATGATACCTGTATCATAGAAAAATCCAGCCCTTTTTTCTTTCCCCCCAATAAACAATGGATTTGATGGCATCTTTCAAACTCAGGACAATTGGAACCAATGATCTTAGAGGGTTTGTGCTTGGGGAGGGATAGTGGAGGGAAGTGGGGTGGTTCTGGGACTAGGATCCAGACATCTTAGTTCCCAGACTTACCTTCTCTCTGTTGCTGTGGGATCATTGGAGGCGGCTGAGGGAACGCTTGGCTTATCTGACCATAGGCAGCAGGGTAAGCGGCTGTTGGAGGAAGAAACAAGAGGGAGACCAGAGTAAGAGAGGGTGACAGAGACTAGAAGAGAGAAACAAAATGAGAGACAAAGAAATATTTTAGAATCAGGCAGCAAAATCAAACAAGCCAAAATATGCTTTTCAGCTCAATCACTGGAGATAAAGCCAACTTTTGATTATCTGCATCAATGGAGAGAAGCAGCAGCAGGGAAAATAACAACAGTGGATAAAGCCAAACAATAAAGAATTCAAAACAATGCCTCATACAAAATGACAAATAACCCAAAATAAGAGATAATCCAAAACAGTGGGTTATCCTCAAGCAAGGGATAACCTCAGACCATTTGTAATGTATGATGTAATGTTTTCTCTTTGAAAATTTATTTTTTTTTGATCAGATTGTCAACAGGCTGACATTGTCATGAATTATTTGATGGCTTTTGTGAAAATGATATTGTTGAAGAAGTAGTAAAGGGTGGAGGGGAAGAGCCATCCTTTAGATAAATATAAGTTGTGGATAATCAACAAAATATATGTCCTATTAGTGTAAAGAACTGAGAGATCACAGTACATTATTGTCAAGCTTTGACAAAGACTGAGGTGTTTGACTTCTGTGTTCTGGGAAATGACAGTTGTAACTAGCCAGTCAGGACCAGGAGAAAGAGGCTGAAGGGCTCAAGGGAAGAATGTCCTGGTTTTTCTTTTGGGCTCTAGAGTACAAAAACAGTGCTAAAAATCAGTTTTTCCTTTAATATAGGAAATGAAGAAACAAGTCCAAGTACTCCAAAATCTGTCTCTATATAAAGTATATATTTATATATACTATATAAATAGTATACTCTCTATTATATCTGGCATTGCCATGGATTATTCCAAATTAACTAGACTGCATCTCCCTTGGTCATTTGTCAAGAAGTGGAGCCTGGTTTGAGTTGGGAGGTTAGTGTGTAATATCTAGACTTAGGAACAAGGGGATGAAGAAAAGGGAGATTGGGAAATGGTTTGAGATAGGGAAAAGATCTTTTTCATATCCTGGCCCCCATAACAGCAAAGATGTTTGTCACTTGAAGGAATTCTCCTGACCTCTCCCTCTCCTCCTCTCTTTCTCTCTCTCTCTCTCTCCTTTGCTTCCTGCTCTCTTTTCTTCAGTCTTTTTCTCTTTCGCTCTCCTTTTTCTTTTTTCCCCTTTTCTCTCTTTCTCCTTCTTTGTTTTTTCTATTTCCCTCATCTCTCACAGTTTTTTTGTCTCACTATTTTCTTTGCTCCATGTCTTGTCTTTCCTCCCATGTTCCTTCTGCTTCTTACTCTTGCTCTCTCTTTTCTGTCCTTATTTTGTCTTTTCTTACTCATTCCTTCCTTTTGTTGTCAGTCTGCCTTGACTTCATTTCCATCTTCTGTTCTTCATTCTGTCCTGTTTTTTGCTACCTCTTTCTGCCTCCTTTTTCTTCAATCTCTTTCTCTCTATCTCCCCTTCTCTAATTTTTTCCATGTCATATCTCTCTCCTTCCTCTTCCTCTTGAACTCTCCTTCTTCTTCTTTTTTTCTTCCTACTCTCCTTTCTTTCTCCCTTCCTCTTCTTCTCACTCCTCCCCTTTCTCTTTTGTCTCCTTTTCTCTTATCCAATTCTCCCTACATCTTTTTTTTTCTGACTTCCTTTGTCTCCGTCTCCATCTCCATGTTAAGTTAGCTACTTAGGTGAAAAAAGAACACTGGCCTTAATAGGACTGTTCAAATCAACAATGTATGTTTTGGTCCCTTACTCTTGTGCTGCCTTCTTTTTTCTCTACACCATCACCACCCTCCCTTATTAGGCAGAAAAGTACCTAAATCTTCTGGGCAATGAGAGTACTTCCCCCTCCCAGGAGAAGATTTTGTTTAAAAAGTGGACCTTGGAGGGGACAATACCTAAGCCAAGGGGACAAAACTACAATGGGATGGGGGTGGGGGAGGGAGGATATGGCAAGCTGTTAAGGGAGATAGATACTTTGCACCTGACACTGCATTAATATAGTATGTGCGGTGATAGGAAAGCTTACACCATGGGGCCCCTCCTGGCCTGAGTGGTGACTCCCTCTTTGATTTTTGTTTCAGAAAGTTTTAGTTAGCTATGCTTCTCTTCACTCTCTATTCTCCTGTCATCTCCTCCACAATCTCAACAACTTCCTGGGTGTCCTTTGTCCTCATCCCTCAACCCCTCCAGTTCTAATTTCTAAAGCAGAATCAAATCAAATCACAGAATCCTTCTGTGGCCACTTCTTTCACTGAAATGGAAACTCCTGCTTGTCAATACTTGTAACCCTAATAAGATATTTGTCACATAGTGAGCACTTAATAAATGCTTTACCCATTCACCTAAAGGACTGTATTAATATGAGTTATTAGTTACATAGGAGCCTAATGAGTTAAATACTCCCCTAATCTAGATGACTCAAATACCAATACTGTTTTTTATCTTCTATGTGACTTATCACATCTTGCCCCCCAAGAACCTGTCTGTTCATCAGTGTAAGCTCATAGAAAGCAAATCTTTTTTTTTTTCTTTTGCTGAGGCATTTGGGGTTAAGTGACTTTCCCAGAGTCACACAGCCAAGAAGTGCTAAGTGTCTGAGGCCACATTTGAATTCAAGTCTTCCTGATTTCAGAGCTGATCCTCTATCTACTGTACCACCTAGCTGTCCCAGAGAGCAAATTCTTTGGCACATGGGCATATTTATGTGTGTGTTTTATTAACTTGAACCAGATGGCATTAAGATGGAAAATCTTTGATTAATTAAAAAAAATTGCTGAGCAATAATAATTGGAGAAGAATTTGTTTGAACTTATCCATTCTTTTGTATTAGCCACTATTTTGTAATATCTGATAGTTGCTGCATTTTTCAGTATTTTGGATCATTTACTCTTTTGGATTATTTGTGCTGCTTTCCATTCTGCTAGTGCAGATAATCCAGAATTGACTGGGTCCAGCCTAAATGGAGAAATGGGTTGAAGTGGTCCCTGCCCAAGGGAAAAGTCAGTGGTCATCAAAGGATTGAAATCAGGCTGTGCTTTTCCCTGTTTATTGATTTGGTTCTATTCTCTATCAGTCTAGGACATCTAGGGACAGCCTCTAGGCTCTGGACAGGGAGTTGTGGGAAGCAAGTTCTGGGAGGGATGGGGAGGGCTTCAAGAATATTGTTTCCCTTACTTGGGTTCACTCTGGCCTCCTACAGCACAAAGTTTGATCCACAGACTCTTCTGTCTTGTTTCCTAATTATTATATGTATGAATCTAGTTTCCTAACTAAACTGTAAGCTCCCTGCATTCTCTCCCTTCTTCTTCTCTCCCCTCCTCTCCCCTTCTCTCCTGTTTTCCTTTTTCTCCTCTCCTCTCCCTTCCCTTCTTCTCCTTTCATTTCCTTTTTGCTTTCCTCTCCCCTCTTTCTTATCTTTTCCTCTCCCTTCCTCTCCCCTCTTCTTTTCTCATCTTTCATTTCCTTTTTGCTTTCTTCTCCTCTCCTTTCCTCCTTTCTCCTACATATTCATATCTAAATACTGTCTATCCTGCAATCTCTGGTTTTCAGTCCCACCTCTTCCAAGAAGACTTTTGTGAATGTTGTCACTCACGTGAATCTCTTCTTTCTCTAATGTCTCTTCTCGGCACTTTGAGACTGAATCTCACAATCCCATAATTTCATACTTGACCAGGTATTGTCCTGTGTATTCTGTATTTGATATGTATGTTTTATTTCCCCAATGAGGCTATACACTCCCCAAGGGGAAGGATTGTTTCTGCCTCTTTTCTTGTGTCTTTCAGGCTGGGTATATAGTGACATTTAGTGAATCACTCTGCTGGACTAAGTGGCATTCTCTCTCTCAAACTAGAGTTCATCTTGGGTAACTCTTAGGGAGGAAGAAGTAGGGAATGACAGTTTCAATCCCTTGTCTATAAAGAGAGCCTTTCCTCTCCAAATCTCATCCTCATATTTCATTTCTGTCATCCTCATGCCTCCTATCACAGCCTAAAACACTGCAGGGGCTGCTAGGATGGTCTCTACATTTAAGAGTGATGGGACCATGATGAAGGAAAAATTAGAAGACAGAAAGAGGGACTGATGGAAAGTGTTATTGAGAGAAAGCGTCAATACTAACGACCTGCATACTGCTGCACTCCTGCGTAGGCCTGCTGCAGGGGGTCGGCCGCCGTGGGGCTCTGTGCTGGGGGAGAAAGAAAAAAAAGGAAAACAGAAGTCAGTGGCTCCCTGAAACCTCTCACATTCCCCTAACCTTTTCCCTAGATTCCCCAGATGCTATACTGTCTCTGGAATTTAAAAAACAAAACAAAATAAAACAAAACACTTTTTACTTCTTGTAGAAAGTTTCCCCAGTTTGAACTAAGAGTAGTTGATAACTTCCATAACCCTGGATTTGATAGTGATACTACATTTCCACACATTTGCCCAACTCCCAAACCCCTTGGGGGTAGGGATAAGATCTGTGTGTTTGGCAATCACTATTTCTGTCTCCCTCTTGCCAGTTCTGGCCTCTAGATTGTCCCTTCAGCAAGGAATGAACACCCAAGCAATGGGCAAGACGTAGTAGATCTGGCCATAGACTAGACAGGATTGTAGAAAAAAATAAACAAGGGTGTCCAGAGGAGGTGAATTAATAGGGTGAGGGATCTGGAAACTACATCATATAAGGATCTATTATAGAAACTGAAGATGTTTGGTGTGGAAAAGACAGGACTAAAGGTAGAATTTTATACGTAATTTCTTAAAGTTTACAAAGTATTTGACTACATTTTTAACCTCACAACAGCTCTATGAAAAAGGCAATGCAATTATTATTATTTTCATTTTACAGACAAGGAAACTGAGACTCCTAGAGGTTAAGTGATTCAGGTAATGTGGCCAACCAGATAAAGGATTGGACCTGTAATCAGGAAGACCTGGAATCAAATTCTGCTTCTGATGTTTACTAATAGCAAATTATGCAACCTTGGTCAGTTTTCTCATTTGAAAAACATGGATAATAATAGCACCTAACTTATAGGATGGTAAGAATGAAATGAAATATGTAAAATACTTTGTAACCCTCAATGTGCTATACAAATGTGATAGTATTACTATTGGTATGAATGAAACTTTTTCTCAAGTTCCTAATCTGTCAAAAGCAGATAATAATAGAATCATAGTTTCATAGTTCTAGAGCTAGAAGGGGCCTCAGAGGCCAAATATTGTCGTTCCCCCTTCCCTTCATCTCTCCCTGGCCATTTTATGGATAAGGATACAGGCTGAGAGAGGTTCAATAACTAAGTCACACATCACAGATGGGATTGGAAGCCTTGCTCTTTCTTTAAAGTCAATGCTTTCCTTACTCTTCCATGATTCCTCTGCCCATCTCAAAAGGGTTTTCATGAGGATCAAATGGAATAAACCATACAATACTTTTTAAACTTTTAAGTACTGTGTGTGTGCATTGTAGGGGTGTTTTATCACTCCCTGACCTCACTTGGCCTCTTCAGGATTTGTTCCCCTTGTCAATGTCCTTTATAAAATGTGCCACCTGGAATTAGGTGCAATGCTACAGTCGGGGTGTGACCAAAGTAAAAGTTAAGATCATACTTCTGAACTATGTTTCTTTAATTCAATCTAAGATCACATTTGCTTTTTAATAATTTAGATAGTATTCACATTTGTAAAGGACTTTACAATTTGAAAAGCACTTTCACATACTCTCATCTGACACTTTAATTCTGATACTCATCTGGTAGCCTTATGAGGCAGGCACTTTTGGCATATACATATATACATACTTTTATATATGTACAAACATATATATGTTCATTATATATTATATCTTAATACCTATCATAGTACAATTTTATACATATTTAAATATTTATTAAGCGTCTACTATGTGTCAGGCACTCTGCTCAGTACTTTACAAATATTATCCCCTTTTACTCTTGGGAGTAACAGTGAAGTAGATTTGGAGGTAGGGAGGAGTGATGGGAAGCAGAATTAGTCCAGATGCAAATTTGGTGTTCTGAGAGATTCAGAATCTCTTTGATCCTTCCCTCTGTGTCTGACTTCTGTTCCCCACTCCCCTATGCTGGCTTCTTGCTTCTCCAGTCTCTCTTCTTCAGTAGAGATTCTCCTCTCAATTATTTTTATTTTTTATTTTTTTTCTCAATAGAATTTTATTTTTTCTAAATTCATGTAGAGATAGTTTTCAATATTCCTTTTTGTAAGATTCTTCTCTTTAGATTGTCTAACATTCACACTGTTCTCCACCTAGGTCATGTTCATTTGGTCCTCAAAGATTTTTGTACTGTCCCCTCTACCTACAATGCTCTCATATTTTCTCTCTACTTATGAAATGGATACGACATCTACCTATTCTCAAGATTATATGTGAGGATCAAATGAGATAATGAAAGTGGAAGCACTTTTTAAAAGTTAAATAGGTAAAAAAAAAAAGTTAAATAGGTTATTCACTTAATATTATTATTCTAAACAGAGTGGAGAGGAGCATAGATAGATTTATAGATTCACAGAATGTTAGACCTTGAAGGTACTTTAAAGCTTAAATCCCTCATTTTAGAGATTAAAAAAACAAAACAAAGCAAACAAAATGCAACTGAGCCAAACAGATAAAGAGACTTGCCTAAAGTAATATAAGTTAGCAAGTCAGAAGAGGGCCTCAGATTTCTAGTCCAGTTCCCTTTCCCAAATGCTGTGCTACTTCCACTAATCAATGAACCCTTTTCATGATCTTGAATAGAAAGCAGAAATATTTGCAGCCTCTGGCCAGTTTCACCCATAATGAATCTGTTTCTAATATTAAAAAAAAAAAAAATGGCCAGGAATGAACTTCTAGTTTTCCTGGGTTATCAGAAGCCAGGAGGCTTCTGTCCTAGGTCCTGAACAGAACTTGGCAGTGCTTAAGGAGAACAACCAGACATTAACCACACTGCCTATCCAGTTTTCTCCTTATAAACCAGAATCTTATGTTCCAGAATATTTTTTTCCTGATTAACACTGGGAAAGAATAATCATTCTTTCAGCCCCGTGCCTCAAATTTATATCTAATTAGCTTATAGTTGCTTATTATGTGAGTCTTGCACATGTTCTGTGTGTTCTGCCCTCATCAGATTGAGAGCAAGGGCATAGCTTATGGCTTCTCTCCACCTATTAGACTAATGTCTCCAAAAGTGTAGGAGAGACAAAATAACTTGTTTGCTCAGAGTTCTTCTTAAAACAATATTGCTGTTACTGCCTGCAAGGTTTTATTGGTTCTGCTCATTTTGCTTTTCATTATTTCATGCAAGTCTTTCCATATTTTTTTTTAAATCATTGAGCTCATGTGGAAATGATGTGATTGTTTTGTGAATTTCTGAAATGATCTGCATTTCAGGTTGAATTCTGATTAAAAGATGATAGGAATGCTCTAATTTATCTGCTTATGTTACTTTTAGAAAAATTCTTCAGTGAACCAGTTGAAGTTATATATCTAGTTAACTTAATGAGTATGTAGTACTGTGGGAAGAGCACATTGTCTCTCATGCCATCAGGAAGCTTCCTTACTGGGTGAGAATACACCTGGCATTGAAAAAATAGAGCAAATAGCTTGGTCCAGAAAGCCCAAGAAGAGGGAGAGGAATCTCATCACCTGTATTTTGTAGAGAAAACATTATTCTTATTAGAGGTGATATGGGCAACAGATCCAGTGGCCATTCATACCTGAGAGGGAATCAAAGGTGATCAGGCTGAGTTTAGGAAAACATAAGTGTAGTATGACTTAAGAGATTTAGGTCTGCCTACTCTGAGATTGGATAGATTATTTATATGCATTTTAAAATTATTTTATACTAGTTTATGATTTATGGATATATATATTCTCTTTTCCTTTATAAATGAGTCCTAGAAAACAACTCATTGCCTGGAATTTGTGGAGAGAAGAACAGAAGGAAAAGAAGAAAGTGTATAATTACAAGGATAGCTGGAATGATAGCAGCAGGGAGAAGATAGAAGGAATGATGTCTCATTTGTGGCAGAACTCTCAATTCAAGCAACCAAGTTGACTCAGGGACCAGGAAGCTACTGGAGGCTCAATACTTTGTTCAGAAGTTCAGGGATCGGGAAAGGACTAAGTTAAAGTAAGGTAAAGTTAAGGTTAAAGTAAAGGTAAAGTTTCCTCAGCTAATTCTAAGAGAGGTAACTGCTACCCTGGGGAATTGCCAGAGGGTCCTTAAGGCTTAAAGTCAAGTTCTATTTCCCTGTTGGCCTCTAACCAGGGCTTCTTAAACTTTTTCCACCCCAAACATTTTTACACGACCCTGAGTATAGAAGTATATAAAATAGGTATGCAAATCAAACATTTACTGATAATAAATCATAATTTCATGACCCCCCACTCAGTTATGTGACCATATATGGGGTCATGAACCATAGTTTAAGAAGTTTTGCTCCACATAATGTGAAGAAATTGATTTTCTCCTATAATGTGTTTTTCCCTCTTATTCATTAAATTTCTCAAATGCTGCTGCTAGGGTATTGTTGCTAAGACTCCCAAGTGCCCCTCAGTAAGTATCAGTGTAATTTGGTGGGATGAAACTTCTGATATGAAGGTTATACCTTGTTTAAGAGGAACAGATTATGTAGAAGTGAAGATGAGATATTATGGAACACAATCAGGAGATTCAAAAGGAAGATTTCCAACCCAGGCTTCTCCTAATTCCTAATCCAGTGCTCTTTCTAGGAAATCAGACTTTCTAGAAAATGAATACTTTAAAGTATAAGCTGGGGAACTTGATATTGATTCCTTCTTGTTGTTCAGTTTTTTCAGTCATATCCTACTCTTCATGATCCCATTTGGGATTTTCTTGGCAAAGATACTGAAGTGGTTTGCTATTTACTTCTGCAGCTCATTTTACAGATGAGGGAACTGAAGGAAACAAGGTTAAGTGACTTGCCCAGGGTCATACAACTAGTAAGTGTCTAAGGTCAGATTTGAACTCAGTTCTGACTCTAGATGCAGTTCTCTGTCCACTGTACCATCTAACTATCCCCCAGTTTTATTCCTAGTAAGAGTCTAAAATGGATTTTTTGAAGTTGTGGTTTGTGAGCTGTTAGAAAAGAAGGCAGTGATTATCTATAAGTATCTTAGGTTTATTGAAACCCAAACATTGCAGAACAAACTCATTTCCTTTTATTTATTTTTATTAGTCTGCTAGATGATATCAGAGGAATGACTTAGATAACTTTCAAATTCCCTTTCAGATACAGAGATTGAAACCTAGGTCTATGTTATGTTTTTATGAATTTCATTCATTTCAGTATTTTGACGTTTCTCATATCTTCAGAGGGAATATGGAAAGATACAAACTGAATGAAAGTAAATTTAGGTGAAATCAGAACTGGCAGAATGAAAGGACCTAGATGGCATTGATTAATGTATCAATCTGAAAGTCTCTAGTAGGGTGCCTAAAGACTCTGTGCTTAGCACTGTTTTGCTCGATGTTTGTTTTGTTTTGTTTTTTTACTAATGAAAGAAAAAAATAGATGTCATGCTTATCAAATTTGTAATTTATGAAGTTTAAAGGATTAGAAAATGTTGGATGATAGAATTGGCATTTTAAAAAAAGATCTCATTGTACTGAAGCTAAAAAGATGGAATTTAATAGAGATAAGATAATATTTAATTAGATAATACTTGGGTATAAAAATCACCTGGGCATGTCCAGGCAGGGAAAAGCATGGCTAGGAAGCAATTTATGTGAAAAACATCTGATCTGTAAAACAAGAAGTTTGGACAACCTCTACCTAAATCTATCACTATGATGCCTTTAGCTTGAAGAAAAAAGAGAGAATAAGAATGTATTCCACACCTACTGTGTGCCAGTCAATGTACTAAGCACTTTATAAATATCCTCTTATTTGAATTTGAAATTTGTAATTCTATGATCTAGGAATGTTAGTGAATTACAAGCTTAATATGAATGTGTGGCATGACAGTCAAACAAAGCTGATCATCTCTTAGGTTGACTTCATAGAATTATAATTCTTGCAACTTGAGCAAGAAAGGATGGATCCAAGGCACCAGGACCTAGTTGGGCCACTTTTTTTTAATTAAAACTTTTTATTTGCAAAACATATGTATGGGTAATTCTTCAACATTAACCCTTACAAAGCTTTCTGTTACAAATTTTTCCCCCTACTCCCCACCCCTCCCCTAGATGGCAGGAAATCCACTACATGTTAATTATGTTAAAATACTTGACAAATCAAATATATGTATACATATTTCCACACTTATTGTTGTGCAAGAAAAATTGTGTCTACAAGAAAAAAATATGAAAAAGGAAATACAATGCAAGCAAGCATCAGTAGAGAGCATGAAAATGTTATGTTGTGGTCCACATTTCACATCCCTCTCTCTGGGTGTATATGCCTTTTTTCACTGAACAATTGGAAGTGGTTTGAAACATTTCATTGTTGAAGAGAGCCATGTCCATCAGAATTGATCATCATATAGTCTTGTTGCTGTGTATAATGTTCTCCTGGTTCTGCTGATTTCACTCAGCATCAGTTCATGCAAGTCTCTCCAGGCCTCTCTGAAATCGTCCTGCTAGTCGTTTCTCATAGAATAATAATATTCCATAACATTCATATACCATAAATTGTTCAGCCATTCTCCAATTGATGGGCATCCTTTCAATTTCCAGTTTCTAGCCACTACAAAAAGGGCTGCCACAAACATTTTTGCACATATGGAGCCCTTTCCCTCCTCTAAGATCTCTTTGGGATATAAGCCCAATAGAAACACTGCTGGGTCAAAGGGTATGCACAGTTTGATAACTTTTTGAGCATAGTTCCAAATTGCTCTCCAGAATGGCTAGATCCGTTCATAGTTCCACCAGCAATGTATCAGTGTCCCAGCCTTTAGTTGGCCACTTTTGCAGAAGTTCTGGAAGCTATGTTTTTTGGGGGAAGGCAATTAGGGTTAAGTGACTTGCACAGGGTCACATAGCTAGTATCAAATGTTTGAGATCAGATTTGAACTCAGGTCCTCCTGACTCTAGAGTCTGTATTCTATCCACTCTGCTATTTAACATCCCCTGGAAACCATATTTTAAAGAAAAATTCATAATCTGAGAGTCATAACTCAGAGGAAGATGAAAAATATGATTAGGAGTCATATGAAATTTGTATTAACCAAACAACTGCTTATTATAAAGTAGAAAGGATGTAGGGGGCAGGAGTGTGATAGGAATCTTCAAGTATTTAGAAGGCTATTATGTGAAATAAAGGTTATACTTGTTCTACTTGGCCCCAAAGGACAGAATTTCTAGAGAGACAGATTTCAGCTCAATATGAGGAAAAACATATTAATAATTCGAATTGGCCCTAAGTGGAAAAGGCTGTTTGGGGGGCTGTTTGGGCAAGAAGCTCCCCATCGCTGGAGGTTTTCAAACAGACTGAATGACTACTATAGAATGATTCAGAAAGAACCTTTGACTAGAAGAAGGAATTTTTAAAATCTCCTTTCCAGTTGTAAGTCTAAATCTAGTTTTCTCTCATTTCTCACACCATGTTGTATATTGGATACGCTCTAAAAGATCCTTAGAAAGAGATGGCAGGTATCACTTAAGGATTCAAGTCAAAACCTTTACTACTAATGATATGTTCTGTACCTGACACTTCCCTTCCCCCTTAAGGATTAAGAAGGGGATGATAGTAAGAATGATAGTAAATAGGGGAAGAGCGGCCACATCTGCAAGAAGGACTCAATACACTACCAATTCTAGGCCTTTGCTATCTTGTTCATCTATGTTTTTCTTGATGTAGTTTTCCTTTTTCACTTTCCAAAATTCTTTTATTTTCAACCCTATAATGTTTTGGAAAAGTTTTCATTCTTTGAATACTGGAAATCTGGAATAACTTAGGATTCCTCTGGGCTGAAGAGGACTTTTGAACGGGTCTTTTAGTGAATACAGAAACCCTGTATTAGTAGGAACACAAGTTCCATTACATGTGCTGTCTCATATCCTATTTGGGTCATTTCTTTGTACAATGTCTACCCTTAGATCAGTGGCTGAAAAGGAGGGTATAGGATATGAGGACAGGGGATTTAGGGAAATTCAAGTTGTGGGAATAAAGGGTCAGGGAGCTGCCTTACCTGGGTAGGGGTGGATTCCATTGGCAAACACGGCTTCAGCTGCAGGCTGCCCATTAGCTTGTGGGGGAAGGCCAGTGAATCCGTTCACCCCAATGGGGGATGGAATGCTAGGCACAGCTGGTGCAGTGATGCCCGGAGGGGTACTACCACCTGAGGAATAGTGGGGAGGGGAAAAAAGAGAAACATAGACACAGCAAAAGTGAAGGTTCCAGGCTTTGTATAATCCCTTTCCTCACTGGCCTTCCACTTTTTGAGGAAAAATTCAATCTGATCTCATTGTCCCCTTAGCATGCCATGCTCAATCTGAGTTTATCCCTCCTCCCATTTCCCCCATATAATTGAAATTCCCTTTCAACTCCCCAATGCCTATCCAAATCTTACCCATTCTTCCAGGTTCAGATTGAGTCTCATTTCTTCCAGGAGGTCTTCTTCCTGAGTAATCAAGCCCACTGAACTCCCTTTCACTTAGTTCCTACAACATCATCTGAATCACTGAGCATGGTGTGTGGCCATATGCTGTCTGACATTTTATTCTAGTTGGTGAATGGAGGTGAAATTTGTCTGCCAGAATAAACTGAAATCCCCAAAGAAAAGGGATAGTGTGTCTTCTCTTTGTATCACAATATGGTGGAGCACAAGATTGGAAAAACATTAGGTGCTCAGGAAGGGTCATCAATAGATTGAACATTTTCTCAATTGCTTGGTCTGTGTTATCAAATTTGGGTCCCTATGAATTCTTTTTTCCCCCACCCCCAACCAGTTCTGACTGCTCTGAATGCTCAGGTAGGCAGCCTTTGAGAAGTTAATGGAGAGACTAACTGTGGGTGTCCCCATTCCCATTGTGTTCTGTTTTATGCCACAGAAATGGTCTATAGATCTGACCCAAATCAGATGGTGGGGGCGGTGATGGCTGATAGTGCTTCTGAGAAGGATGGGGATGGTGACGGCAGCAGTCATGGCACTGACACTGATGGTGAGAGTGGGGAGGATGGTAGTGAAGGTGATGTGATGGTAATGATGAGGGTGGAGACGCTGGCAATGCTGCGACCAACAGTGATGGCAGTATGGGATCGTCAGGGCAATGATAGAGCTATACATGGTGATAACGAGGAGAGATGATGGAATCACGTCGAAATAAAAAGCCAGTATTCCCATCAACGCTTGCTCTGTAAGACGGTCTTCCTGTCTCTGCATTGACACAGATGGGAGCCAGCCCCTCGAAGCTGATCTCAGCCACCCTGCCCCCTTTTGAGCTGTCTCCAACCAAGGTTTGGTCAACTCTACTGAGGTGGACTTTTCTGACACTGCTCCTTTCTCCCCTTCCATGGGACCTCCAAGATGGAGCAACTTACCTGAGGTTGGGGTCATGGGGGCGGCCGCCAGGCCGTTCATGTTGAGTGCTGCCATCTGCTGCATCTGGGCTGCGGCGAAGGCTGCCATTGGGTTCAGGTAGCCTCCCTGTGCTACGGATGCCATGATGGCTGCCTGCTGCTGCATCAGCTGGGGCAAAGGGAATGGGGAAAAAATATCACGCGCTCCCAGGTGGGGCTGTCCCACCATTTTAGGAGATTGTGATTCCCTTTTATATAGTTCCTTATCCCTGGGTATTATAGTTCTTTTCTCTGGGCCCTACTACTTCACGGGAAGCATAGTTTTTGTTCTCTCCACAAATGTCTAGGTTAGTGGTGAAAATTGAGATCCTATGGATCACAGCTTGAGAAATAATATGCCATCCTATGAAAAGTGATTATGAAATTAGAGGAAATCATTCCCCTCTAACTATACTGATTCAAGTTGGGGAGTGGGGTATGGAACAGTACAGAGTTATCTCTCTTAAATGACAGTTTTTTAAAAAAATTATAGTCCTAGGAAATAGGGATATTCTAAAAAATTGCAAATATACATTCTTGCACATAGGATGAGATTATGCACACAGAGATGGGGTCGGGGGAAGGGGCACATCCCAGGCTGGCAGAGCAGTGGTCTACTTTTTGGACACATAATGTTAGAAATATCTTTGGGAGACTTTGGAGAAAGTAAGGGCAGGCTGGAGGACAGCAAAAAGCATGTTGGACTATCAACAACAATAGTAGGAACAATGTAAAAAGGAGGATGGAACAGGCTCTGGAGGGTTCCCTAGAGAGAAGAGATACAGCAGCAAGAATGAAACTTGACACTTCTAGTGGCTATTGCCTAAGGTCAGTCTCAAAGAATCACAGAATGTTAGAAGATGGAAGGAACTTTAGAAATTTAGTTCATCTCCTTCATTTTACAGATGTTCAGAAAAGGGACTTGTCCAAGGTTTTGCAGCATCTAGTGACCAAGACCTAGGCGGTGTTTCAACCAAGGACTAGAAGGTGGAAGTTAAGTGCTTAGTTTCTGGCTCATAATAGGTACTTAGAAAATATTTATTGACTATCAAATTGATTAGCTCCCTAAATAATGACTTCAAATGTTAGGGCCAAAGGGAGGGTATGGTGACAACAGATTGCCTCAGCAAGAATTTGATAAGTTTTGTGAGATCCCTCTGATTCCATGACTAGTCAACTGAGTACAAGTGTTGTATTTGTGAGATGCTCCACAGTCCCTCACAATGGATTCAGGTTCACTTAGGATATTCAACTAGCTTTGCTAAGGAAGAAGAAAGTAAAGGAAGAACCATGAGGAAATAAAAGAAAGCTGACAGATCTAGGTTCAGTTTTGTTTTTTTTTTTTAATTTCAGGAAGTGCCCTACTTCTGATCCCTAGGTAACAGTTGCATGGTCCATTAGAAAAAACATTGGTATTCACAGCCTGTCTGTCACTTCCTGACTAATACTGTGACCTTTTTGAGCCTAGTTTCTCTATCTGTAAAATGAGGGGGTGGGTTAGATGGTCTTAATGGCTCCTTTGGGTTCTATATCCTCAGTGAAATGAAAACTGAGGTCATCCAGTAACCAGATGGAATATGTTATACAGCTATTCCTCCCTTCCTGTATAATTTCAGCTCTATTCTTCAGTATCCCTGCCCATGACTTGTTCAGTTGTTATTAAGATTTGATATAATAACAGCAACTCACCTTTCCATGGCATTATAAAGTTTACAAAGCCCTTCCCAGAAACTTTGTGAATTGGCATTACTATACCCATTTCATAGAGGAGGAAACTAAGGCTTAGGAACATTTAATGTGGAGGGTGGTACAACTATTCAATGTCAGAAGCAGTACTGGAAGCTAGATCTCTCTGTCTTCTAAGTCTTGTGCACTTTGCAGGATACCAGAAAGCCTTTGAAGATTCATGACAATGTTGGGAAAAATTCTTTCTACATCTACAGGGCTATAGAGTCTAGAAACCCTGGTCAAAACTGACCACAAGGACAATGAAATAATTAATTCTGCCTTTACTACTTTTCTTATTCTTGTTAAAAATAATAATAAAACTGTCTTTCCCCATTTGATTGACTTCCTCCTTCCCAATCCTTTAGTAGGCCCATCTCTATTATGGATTATCAGAAGAGGCCACCTGGAATTTAGAAATGACTCCTTCATTAGCCTGTAATGGGGCCTGATATTCCACTTTATTCACTATATTCCACTATATTCCTTTGGGTTAAGACACTATCACCCATTAAAACACAAATTTTCCTAGTCTGAGAGCATGGGACAAGATGGGGATGGGAGGATGGGGGGGGTGGGACTATTGTATGCCTAGTTTTATCAATCATCAGCACTTAGGTTTGAATGTTGAATGAGTTTAGATGAAACTTGAATGCATTTATGATGGGATGGGGAAGAGAATAGGAGAGGCACAGGGCAAATAACAGGGAACCTTAATATGAGGGAGGGAAGAGAGTTAAAAAGGTTGGTGGAAGTAGCTTTCTTTCTTTCTTATGAGGCAATTGAGGATTGCCTGGGGTCATCTAGCTAGTAAGTGTTAAGTGTCTGAATCAGGATTTGAATTCGGGACTTTCTCACTTCAAAGCTAGTGCTCTATCTACTGCACCATGTAATTGTTCATATATTTTATCATTTTCTACCCGTGAGACCAGGCAAGTCACTTAATCTCCCCTGGAACCTCAGTTTACTCAGCTGTAAAATGAGAGAGTTGGACTAAATGGTTTCTAAATCTATGATCCTATGAATCTTTCTGAGCTTTAGTATCTCCATCTGTAAAATAGGAAGAATAATCTCACGAGGTTGTTGTAAGTAGCAAATGAAGTAATGCCATTGAAAGTGGCTTAAAATGCTATACAAAATGTAAGCTATTATTATTATCTCCTATTCTGCTCACAAGTTTTCCCTGATACCCATCATCTATATAAGCTTACCTGGCCTCAAATTTTCCAGCTTTCTCATTAGGTTCTCCAAAACATTCTTCCAATTGAGCTAATTAATTAACATGCCATTCAGGGTGAAGGAGAATTCTCACTTTTGCCCCTTCTGAATTATTTTCTCAATTCCTCCCTCCCTTTTCCCCCAACCCATGTTTTCCCCTTTAGAATGGCTGCCTCAGAAGAATGTAAACTCCTTGTAGACAGGCCAGGGATTGTCTTTTTTTTTCTTTTCTCTTGATTGGTAGCAGCTACCATAATGCTTTTGCACATGATAGATATAATAAATGTTATGTTGAATCAATGTTAAACCTCCCTTCTTAAAGAAACTTATCCTGATTAACTCTACAACCCTTGAATCACCTCTTTAGATGGTCTCTCAGAGTTTTAATTAATTATTCTGTTTTTCCTATTTGATTCCTGTAGGGTAGGAATGGCTTTCTTGTTTGTCCAAACAGTAACTCTCCAAAAATAGTATTCTTTCCTCTTACTCTCTTCCCCACCACCGAAAAAAAATTGGACTGGGGCCTCATTGGGCCAAGAATTCTTTTTCTCCCATCATTGTAGGGCTTTCTCCATCATAAACTCTTAAAATCCCAGGAAAAGAGCAGGGACTCCCTGAAGTTGGGGCCAATTAGCTCCTTTTGCCTCTAGCTCTTTTCCAAATAGAGAACTAGACTTGAAGGCTCAGGGGAGATTTTAGCAATTCTCCAGAGCCTTCCTCTGCTATTTCCACATTGTTTCCCTCTATCTGCCACCTTGGCTGTCGCCTCTCTTTCCCCAGAACCATTTCTACACTTACTGCTTGTGCATAGGCTCCGTATGCCCCAAACTGGATGGCCATGGGGTTGAACATGCCCATCTGGCCCGCCATCTGCTGCATCCGCCTCATTGTTCGTTCCTTGTCAGTGTCTGCAAACTTGACCACCAAGCTGGAGGAAGCTCCCTGAAGTGGGTGGAGGAGGAGAAATTGTGAGACAGATATCAGCAGGGGCCTCCCTCCCTCCCTCCCTTTTTCCTTCCCTCCCTTCCTCCCCAGGCACGAGCATTTCCCTCTTTGATATGGATTATGCCACTGGTTCTAAACATCTCCTTTCCCTTCTTTTCTGAAGACTTTATTGAGATGAATTGTCTTGGGGAAACTTCTTGTTCTTTCTGAGATTCTGGGAATCTTAGAGAATCTCTTATGTCAACTACAATTACCTTCCTATTATTTGAGCAGAGGGAAGAGGGGTTTAGATTGAACAAGAAGGAAACAAACATGTCATCAATATTCCCCCAACACCTCTCCCCAGTCTAATTGTAAAGCTATTCCAATAGTACATTTGGTTGTCTTGATTCTTAGACCATTACAGGGAGAAGAGACCTTACAGGTCACCGAATCCTACCATCCCATTTTACAAATAAGTAGAGAGAATTTCAGAGAGGTTAAATTGACTTTCCAGTGTCACATAGCTAATAAGTGTCTAAGGTTTGATTCAAATTTAGGTCTCATGATACTAAATTCAGTGTTCTTTCCACTATACTGATTGGCTCAATGTATTACCAAATTGATATTAAAATTATAAAAGACACCCTTCTGCCTTGTGTGTACACAATGGCAGTATTAGTAGGATAAGAGGAAGTGTAGAGAAGAGGAGAGTTCAGGGCTATAATCTGTAACCCCAGTATACAAAATCTATCGGTCATGGACAATCTGGAGTGGCTTCATTCTTAAAAATAGGATGATCTGACTAGAATTAATGTCATTAGTGCCAAGATCTCTCTGGATTTAGGCAAAAGGATTAAGGAGATGAGAATCCAAGATACTCAAGATATAGATCCAGATCTCCTCTAAGCCTTTCATCCTCTGACTGACCACTCTTTTTTCCTTTCCCTTTCCCTTTCCCTGCTTCCAAGTCACTCCAGAACTTCTTAGCCCCAGAGCAAGAGAGAGAATGAGGAAGGCTTACTGAAAGATGCTGGACTGATGAGTCCCATCCCAGGAATCAGGAGACCTGAGTTATAGTTCTGGATAGCAAAGCACCTTATGTTCAATAAACTGAATTTCTCTCTGTCTCTTTGCTCTCTCTCTGTCAGTCCCTTTCTCTATGTCACACACACACATATGGACATTCACATAAATTAAATTACACATATGTATATATGATACAATAATTATAGAATTTGGTTTTGTTCAGTTATTTTTTCAATTGTATCTGATTCTTTATGACCATATTTGGGGTTTTCTTGGGAAAGATATTGGAGTAGTTTGCCATTTCTTTCTCCAGCTCATTTTACAGATGAGGAAACTGAAGCAAATGGATTTAAGTTATTTGCCCAGGATCACACAACTAGGAGATGTTTGAGGCCAAATTTGGACTCAGAAAGATGTCTTCCTGACTCCAAGCCCAGAACTCTGTGTACTTTGACCCCTAACTGCCTATTTATAATTTGACACATTATTAATTTGTTTAATTATCTTGACCAAGTAATTTAACATCTCCAGATTTTAATTGTCCCACCTGTAAAATCTCTCGAGAGTTATGAGAATCAAATTTGAAAAATGACATGAAATAATTTGAAAAGTAGAAAAGGATATACACATATGCCTGAGGTAGGTTATAGACTTTCATTAATTGGAAGGGAGCATTGGAAATAACCAGTGACCAAGCCCTTCATTTTATTGACTGGGACACTTGAGGACCAGTGACTTGGGCATGGTCACCCAGCTTGTGAAAGAGTGGATCTGGGATTTGGAACACAAACCCACCATTCTTTTCATTACAATATCCTGCCTTTCTCTACAAAACATTGATTGTTGTAATCATGATGATTCCTAGATGTATTCTGGAGGATAGGCTGGAGAATCTGAGCTGTGGTCAGAGGTGGGAAAGAATTTCTTGTGATACGAAGTTCCAAATTAGAGGAATTATGTCACAATCTGCCCTTCTTTGCCTTCCCCTAGTTTCTAGTTGATTTCTTTCTTGGCAAATGAATAGATTTTGGAGGTAAGAGAGTCATTGATCCTCCCAGATTCTGTTCAGAATTATGGCTGTTTGACCAGTGAGTTACCTAATGCTCACAATTCCTGCTAATGATTACTGGGTATGGGCCTTAATGAGTTTGTAGTATGGACATACTCTGGATCATTAATCCAATGAGTGGAGCCCAGCACTACTGAAGACGAACTAAATATACTGGGATCTCTTGTTTAGAGGCTATAATGTCTTGGGAAGAGGAAGTCCCATTTGAACTCAGTCCCTCTCTTTCCCCGAGTCCTCCCTTTCTTGCCACTTTCTTTGTCTTGCCTCTATTTCCTGCCATGCCTCCTCCATTTTCTCTTCTCCTTCTTCCATTTCTCGATACTGAACTTCCTCCCTAACTTTCCATTTTACTCAGTCCCAGTCCTTCTTTTTCTTGCTCTGAATGTGCAAGGCTTTTCCCATAAATAGATTTTCTTTCTTCCAAGCTCTTATAGAGAACCTATTCTTGGGACTTCTTTGTTTGTATTTGTGAAGGGATGTAGTGAGTGTGTGTGTGTGTGAGCACATGCCCATTTCATGATTACTTCTTTTGCATGGGCACCCATTTGTTTGTTGAGGTGATATGCATCTATGTCTTGATAAGTATATGTGCACATATGTGTGTCTGAAGTTCTTGAAGCAGCCCTCTTTAGGTGAAGAAAATTGGAAATGAGCTTGCCTAGTATAATTTAAATGGGCATTCTGGACCACAAAAATCATTTCCCAGTATAGGAATATACTGGAACTCCCTTAAATATCATGTTGATAGTCCCTTCAAGATCTCCAATTCTTGAAGCACTATTCTTCTCCTTTACTGGCAATATGTGCTTGTGTGGGTGCATGTGCATATATCTAGGTGTGGGTATGCAAGTTCATTATGCATGTGTCATATGAATTGTGTTGAGTTGGGGCCTCCTTTTCTCACTAGCCTGGCTGTCTTCCTCCTTTGCCCAGCAAAAGAAAAAAAAAAGAAAGAAAGAAAATGGATGGTATTGGCGGGTGTGAAGAGCCCTTCTTTTCCCAATCCCCAACTCTGGGACTTTGGTGGCAAAAACTAATTTCCTGACCTGTCAGTGGCCTTGAAATAAAGTCTTTCTTAAGTCCAGAGCCATGTGAACTGAGCGGGAAATCTTAGCTTCAACTCTTGAAAAAATGGCAGAGGCTTCTAGGTACAGTGAAAAAAAAACTAGCACTTGTAGTCAGGAGACTGGGTTCAAATCTTAGCTCTGGCACTTACTAGTTAAATGATTATTTTGAAGAAAAGTGACTTGTATTCAAAACATGATCAGAATGTAAACTATTATCAAGTGAACTCTTTTTCTTCCTGTTCCCCACTCACAATAAAAAAAAAGGAATCTCTTAAAATTAAAGACAAAGGTTTACACAGAACTTTCTTCACAACCAGCTTGAGGGTAGGGTTTTCCTCTTCTTCTGTCCAGACCTAAGAAGTCTTCAGAATGATGAACCTGCTATATAGAAACTTCCTCCACCAATGCATTTTATCAACTTGTCTGTAATTATCTTGAAAAGTTGCATGGGGTTCTTGAGATTCTCACTGCTTTGTTTAGAGTCACACAGCTAAAAGCAGGACCTTCATTCAGGTCTTTCTAATTCCAAAGTTGGGTCTTTACTACCTCATCACCTCTACTTAGGGTGGAAACTGCCTAAAAGTGTTCTTGGTCTCATCATTGTGGAAAGTCACTTTTTCCTGTGCCTCTTTTTCCTCCTCTGGGAAATGAAAAGGGCAATGAACTCTGAGATTCTTTCCAGCTTTAATATAAGATGGCATCATTATATTCCTTGGGGCCGGCACAAGGTCCAGAATATTTTTGCCAATGCCAGTTCTTATTAAATATCCATTTCTGACCCCGCCCCAGGCACTGAATTTTAGAATCACTGGGCAGAAATAGCAGCAGAGGTATCAAAGTTGTTCAGGTCAGTTCTGCTTTTCATATACTACAAAATCCAAGGCAAGAGGCTAAGAACATCTTGTGTTGGCAAAACTTTTGCCTATGATGAAAGTATAACTTGTAAGCAGCATTTGATAGGACTGTTGTATTGTAGGGCATTAGTAAAGAGTAAGGAATTTTAAATATTAAGGATAAGCCATCAAAAGGTGGCCTGGGTGGTTGCTGGACCTGGTGGTCTGAGTTGGATAGGGTGTGGGCATTCCATTCCCTGGTCCCATGATATGTCCAGCTTTTCAGCTCTGCTAATGAGGGGAGGCCTAGCAGCACCCTTTACTATGGGACACTGGACAATGGAAGGTCCAGTATTAGGTTAGGGATTTTGAAATGGGAAGCCACAGTGTTCTAGATTTGAAGATAAGGAAGACATGAGTTCCAATCTTTTCTTAACTGGTAAAATGGGGAAAATAATAGCTTTTACTTCCTTGGGTTCTCATGAGGATCAAATGAGATTAAGTATGCAAAATGCTTTGCAAACTTTAAAGTTGGAGATAAATTTTAGCTATTGAGGGTAGGTTAGTGTTAGTTGACAAGGGACCCTGACAAAAAAGGGTCACGATCAAGGCATATTCAAAGAGATTATCCATTTACTGTCATAAATGCCAATGCTAGACCTGAATCCCAGTAGGAAGAGAAGGAAGTGGGGCTTGACCAAATCATAGGTCCATTCTAGCCCTAACAATTGGCTGGCTAGCTATGTAATTATGAACAAACCATTTAATATCTCAGAGTCTCAATTTACTGACCTATAACCTGGATATAGGAATCTTGTACTTCCTACCTTGAAAGGATCTTGTGAGCAAACTTCTTCATAAACCTTAAAATGTTCCATAATGTGAGTTGTATGATGTGGAACTGGATTCAGACAGTAAATAGGAATGGGGGAAAGGGCTCCTTTAAGCCCAAATGCAACTATGAGAGAGTTACATAAGTTACAAGATCTCTGAACTAAGGGAACCATCAATTTCTATGTGGTTTTATCAGGTACTTTGTGAAGTTCTTTACAACAGCCAGACAAAGCAAACTCATCTTGATAGACCTAAGGAAAGAACCCCAGATAATTCTGGGGTCTGGGAGACTGGTGGAGAAGGGAAATCTCAAGGTAAGGAAATCTAGAAAATTATGTTTAAAGCTATTGTTGTTTTGTCTTGTTTTGTTGTTTGCTGCTTGACTCTTCTCTAATGCATCTTTCTCACTTTTTCAGTGACAAATCTCTTAGTCAAGCCATTTTTCAGGGCTAGGGATTAAAGGCCAGCATGGGAATAAGAGTGAGAGAAAATAGGAGGATGGTTTCCTAACCTGTGAGATGACAGTATTGGCCTAAAAATGCCTTCTAAAATCCCTTCTTGCTGTTAAATCTATGTGTCTGTGATTCTCTGAGTCATGCCTAAGAGAAAGTGAAATGATACCTTTAGAGGGTGGGATCAGCCCAAACATCTTAATTTAAAAAACCATAGATCACAGGACCATAGCATTAAGGCTGGAAGAGATCTTAAGGACCCATTTACCTCCTTCCCTTTCCCAGTTGAGGAAACTGAGGCCCAGAGAGGTTGAATAACTTAATTTGCACAGGGTAACACAGCTAGTAAGTGTCTGAGGTAGGACTTGAACTCAGTTCACCCTGACTGATTGCAGCAGCCCATCCTCTATACCATACTGCCTTTAATTAGGATTCTTCACCTAAGATCTATGAACATTTTAAAAAATATTTTTAAAATTGTATTCCAATATAATTGATTTCCTTTGTAATCCTTTATGTTTTATTTTATTCATTTAAGAACATTATTCTGAGGAGTCCACAGGCTTCACCAAATTGCCCAAAGAGTCCATGGCATAAAATAGGTTAAGAGCCCTTATTCTAGATTTTTTTAGCTCAACTTTGTGTCCCTAGCACTTAGCACAGAACTCCCCATATGGTGGGTATTTAGTCAATGTTTGTTGAATGGGCAGAATATTATAAAATGTGGTGGGGTTTTTTGGTCAGCCTTCTCATTTCCCTGATTTATTGCTTTGGTCTTGATTCTCACCCCTTTACTGCTCCCCTCCTCAACCTCCACTTCATTCCCCTTGCCCCTTCTACCTAGCTATTCTGCTATGTGTGGAGATACTCTTTTATTATTATTGCATGATGATGATGATGACTATTTTTATGAGGCAACTGAGGTTAAATGACTTGCCCAGGGTCACACAGCTAGTAAGTGTTAAGTGTCTAAGGCTGGATTTGAACTCAGGTCCTCCTGACTTCAGGGCAGGTTCTCTTTCCACTGCACCATCTAACTGCCTCTGGAGACATCCTTTGGGACTTTATTTTGGCTGATTTATGATCAACAATCTTTATTACCAACAAGTCCAAGCTCTATGAGAAAAGGACTGTATAGTTCTTTGTCTTTGCTATACCTACAGGGCCCAGTACAAATTATTGTTTGTCCTTCATTCTTGAAGAGGACTATGACATCAGGGAGATGATGCCATGATGTGCAAGTGAGTTGGATTTAAGTGAGGGAGAGCTATGCAAGGTCACCTGCTTCACTTTCTCCTCCAGAGCCATCTGGGGCCAGTGGCAAGATGTAGATCAAGAGGATTAATACATAGGAGGCATTTAATAAATGCTGACTGATTGATTCAACTGCATAGATATAAGCAACTATTATATAGTAGAAAACATATCAGATTAATAATCTAGATTCTACTTACATTTATGTCTCTCTTACAAATTCCAAACCACAGGTAAGCTTAGGTTTATTTCTAATACACATACACTTATGTGTATTAACTTTGAACTCAGAAATAAATACAAGCTGTTTTATCTGTTATCTGTATCTGCCTGCCTATCTATTTTTCTGTTGTTGACATTTACCTATCCAAGAGACACTGTGACATAATGGATATCTATCTGTCCTCTTAATTAGGGATATCTAGGTTCAAGTCTTGCCCTTTACCTCTATTATATGAGACCCTGGATAAGACATTTACCCCCTCAGTGCCTAGTACTTAGAGACAAGGAGTTGAAGAGAAGGTGTTCATCCAAACTTATGAAATAAAAGGTCTTGTTACAGCTCATATATATTTCCATAAAATGAATATGTATAGGAATTGTGATGGGATGGGATTAGAACAGACATGCCACTTCATGTCTGTGTCTATGTCTGTATCTATGTAGGTTTTTTGTATTTATGTATATCTATATCTATATATTAACAGAAGAGAATTCTCAAAGTACTCAGCATATCCAATTATTGATAATTGGTACCATAGTAGGAAGAAAGACGAATTAAGAATGAGAACAGGGTATAAATCCTAACTCGTACTTATTAACCTGTGATCTTTTTTAAGTTATTGAAGCTCAGTTTTCTCATTGATGGTGATAAAAAAAAAGTGTTTGACTTGAATTGGGAGTTCCAGCTCCCAAATCCTCCAAGGTTCCTCCAGATCTAAGACTTTTTCCCCTCATCAGAACCAGGACCAAAAGATAGAATTTACAGAGGGTCAGATTTAGGCTTAACAGACCACTTTAATCTTCCTTACCATCTTTGAAAACCTTCCTAATAATTAGAGTTGGCCAAAAGCAGGATTGATTCCCCTTTCTAGGTCTTCAGGAAAGGCTGGATGACTCCCTCATCAGTGGTGGCGTATGGTACACGTTTGGGTCAAGTATAGATTAGAACCTTTAAGCGCTCTTTCAATGCTGACTCCAATGTGATTTCTACAGAACTTTTATAGAATTTCTCAGAATATTCACATCTAGTATATTACTGAATCCTTATTACAACAATGTAAAGTAGGGAGGATTGGTTTCATTATCTCCATTTTATAGATATAAAAACTGAGTTTCATAAAAGTTGAATGATTTGCCCAAGATAACAAGAGACAAACCTGGGCAGATTGAGTAAAATATTCCATTAGTGCCTGGCTACCTGAGGAGTGTTTCTCAGAACATATGGGTCTTCCTCATAAAAGTGCACTCTAGGGGCAGCTAGGTGGCACAGTGGATAGAGTACCAGCCCTGAAGTCAGGAGGACCCAAGTTCAAATCTGGTCTCAGACACTCAACATTCCCTAGCTGTGTGACCCTGAGCAAGTCACTTAACCTAAATTGACTCAGCAAAAAGAAAAAAAAAAGTGCACTCTAAACCAGATCCTGCATCAATGTTACTTTTTGTTTGTTTGTTTTTCACTCAGGCACCTGCCTCTTTTCTATGCCTGGCTGGAGAAAATCAGGGCAGAAAAATGACTTCTTCTTTGGGAGAGCTTGAGCTGATGGGATTGAGGGAGATTAGGAGGGGCAGGTCCAAGTGTCCAAGTTTTTCTTGAGAGAGAGGTCAAATTGGTAGCTCTTTGACACTCACCTTTCCATGTGCATGTACACACAATATAACAGAACCATACACTTACATAATCACACACAAAATTACACAATGTACAACATACCAGGAAATCATTTTCTTACACCTAAATTCACTTTCGGTTTTTCTGTTCTTTAAAAAAAAAGTTTTTGAAATTTGCAAATAGCGGAAGCGGAGCCAAGATGGCGGAGTGAAAAGGTGACTTTCTGCCTCTCCTCCGATCTTCTCTCAAATCAACAATAAAATAAGCCTCTGAACTGATCTTCAAGTCAACGAACTCAGAAATATTTGGGCACGGCTCTCTGGAGAACTTCATATCAGGTTAGTCGGACTCGGACAGAGAGATAAATAGACGACAACTGTGCAGGCCGGAAGTGAGGGTGGGACTCAGCTCGGCTCATCGTGGAAGAAATTCCAAACTCCAAACTCCAAATTCCAAACACCTGGAGTTTATCTGAGGCACTCAGGACACTCTGCCCTGATTGGGGACAGGTGTTCTGGCAGACTTGCCTTGTTTAAGGAGTAATTCGGACTTAGTCCTAGCCCCCACCGGCCCAGCACCTTAAGTCAACTCGCCGAAGTGCCCCAGGGCAAAGCGTCTTCAGCCGAGGTTTTTTTTTTTCCCCTACCTTAAAGAGATATCCACTCTGTCTAAAAAAAAAAATGATGAAGAAGCAAAAGAGAGCTCTCACCATAGACAG
>JAJPUD010017151.1:0-32082 GCA_023553655.1 Myrmecobius fasciatus | reverse complement strand
ACTAATGCTAGAACTTCAGGCAGACCAATGGATTACTTTAGAAAAAAGGGATGTTTTATCAACACCTGAAATCTTATCACAGTATCTTGGTTTATTAACATGCCCTCAAGTAAGAGCAGCTTTGATAGTAACTACTAATCATCATCACATCAATTAATTAATCATCAATGCAACTCGATGTGAGGACCAGTGTTAATGTTTAGCACAGAGCAGGTGTGAAGTCAATATTGAATTGAATAGTGAGGAGATAGATATCCTTGCATTTGGAGTTAGAAACTTATGTCTGACAATAAGCTCCACAACATAAGTGCTATGTGAATTGGAGTAATTAATTACAAGTCCTTTCTTAGCCTGGTTTTTCTTAATCATAAAATAGGAAAATTGCCTCTGCCCTGTCTTCCTCATTGAACTACGATGAGAATTAAATTAAATAATGAATGGAAAACTCTTTTAAACTTTAAAATGCCACATGGATTTGATTTATTGTTATTAGACAAATTTTAGAATTTCTGAGTAAGACTATTTCTTATGACTATCTATCAGAGTCACTTTGTAGGGCTAGTGAATATGAAATTATTGAGTCATAGAAAATGTCAGAATGGGGAGAGAAACCTTTAAGGTCCATGAATATGGACCTTAATATGGAATATTAACACATAATATCAAAGCTGGAAGGGATTTTAGAACACATAGTATAGAATGTCAGATCTATCTGGTGGGGGACAGATTTTAAAATATAAACTTCCAGGGCTGAGAGGGATCTTAGAACACAGACCATAAAATATCAGAACTGAGAGGGACTTTAGAACATAAAACATCAGAGATAGAAGGGACCGTAGACCACAGACTATACAATATCAGAGGTGAGGTGGGAGGTAGGAAGGCTTTAGAATATAAATTGCCAGGGCTGAGAGGGGACCCTAACACATATACTATAGAATTTCAGAGCTGGAGAAGACCTAAGAACATATAAGGTTAGAGCTGAAGGAACCTTAGAACCTAGGACATAAAAAGGGAAGGGAAATACCTTAGAACACATTATAGAATGTCAGAGCTGGGACCTTAGAACATAGACTGGTAGAGGAGCATTTAGTACTGCAAAAGGACCTAATCTAATCACCATATGTTACAAATGAGAAAGTTAAGTTTCAGAGAGATTTGTGTCCCACTCAAGACTGCACTGATCGCCCAGATTGTCTCCAAAACAAGCACTTTTTTTTCACTGTGCAAAGTTGGAATCATTCTTAAATGATAGAGAACTGAGAGAGAAGTTAGAACATCTGGATTTTAAAGTCGGAAGAACTTTTAGCTCATCGAATATAGAATAGAAGGGATCTTAGAGATCATGTAACCCACGTCCCCCTCACTTTATAGTTGGGAAAACTAAGATCAGAAAGGCTAAATGACTGGCCATAGTTCATACAGCTAAAAAGAATCAGAGTGGGCATTTGATCCTAGGTTTCCTGACCACCAATCTAATTCGGTTCATACCCATTGTCCTGCCTCCTGTTATCTTGCTAGGGTTTATCCTGGTACTTGGTTCACTCAGGCTTTAGAGAAATTCTATTTTTTTAGTAGAAAAAGGGATGACAACCCAAGTTGAGCCACAAATCATTTCTGCCCAGCCATGGGAAAAATGCCAGTACCAAGCCTGAAAGATCTTTTTTCTGGGTTTTTTTCCCTTCAGTATCTCAGCTGTGGTCCTGTGATTTTTCATTGGTAAATGGAACTGCCAAGAACTTACTCTATGTTACTACGGCCTCTCCTGTAATAACTTTAAATCCCATTATGATCATCTCATTTTACAACAAGCTTTGGTCCTGGGATCAATATATCAAGAGAATGGAGTGCCAATTACTGGCCGTGGACAGAAAGATTTCAGGAGGAGCAGCACAATCTAGGAGGCAGCCTCAGAGAGGCTGAAGGAGACCTGAGCCCACATAATCCTAGGGGAGGCTCTGCTGGAAATCCAATTTGTTTGACATCTGCCTGGTCTCTTAGATGGAATGGGCCCCAGAAGACATTGAGGCAGGAAAGCCCAGAGGAGGGGAAAGCCCATTGGAGGGAAATCAGCAACCAAATATGGTCTGTTTGGGAATCAGAATGACCATGAATAAATGCATTTGAATAGCATTCTCTGGGCTTTAAAACTCTCTTAGTGTTTAACCAGAATGGAAGGAATGTTTGTTTGGAGTTGCAGAGGTTTAAGTACTATTTGAGATACTACTCAGTGGCTGTGTGACTGAGGGCCAATTACTTCATGTAGCAGAGAGCCTCAGTTTCCTTGTCTATAAATAAAATGGCTATACTAGCATTACACTATAAAACTGAAGAATAGATGAGATATTGCCTATTTTTTTCAATATTTAAACTTTTAATTTATTTTGTAAATTCCTAAACCTTATAAAAATATTGGATTTGGGAGCAGGAGGAAAGTGTGGTTTGGGGTTTGGGTTTTCACTGGTATAGAGTTCTTCCTGTATGGAAACTCCTTTCACTGACACAGGCAACTGGTTGTTGTGCTATTTAGTCATTTTCTGTTGTGTCCAACTCTCCATGACCCCATTTGGAGTTTTCTTGGCAAAGATACTAGAGTGGCTTGCAATTCCTTCTCCAATTCAACTGGTACATAATTTATAATTTTGGAGAGCTATCTGACTTGGGATTTTTTTGAGTAATTTGATATAAATATTGAAATAAAATTATTTTTTCAACATCAGTGATATTCCTAATATTTCTGGGCAAATAGCATCTATTTCTTTAGTGCTCTAGCATTACAAAGCACTTTCTTTTCAAATGCGCCTCCATTCTCCCAGGTAAGCAGTATTATTACTTCTATTGGTCAGGTAAAGAAGCCCATAGTCTGTGAGGAGGAATGATTTCCTCAAAATCCCACAGCTAGTAGGTGTCAGAGATCAGCACTCTGCCTGTTGGGAAGAGAACACTTCATAAATACAACTATTTCCCACTATTTTGTTATATGCTGCTGCTACCTAAAGGTGAACCTGTCCTAAACTTTAATCCTTGAGTTCTGATGTAATCCATTAGGAGTCTGGTAACATTTCCATCCAGTTGTGTTTAACAGTCTGCCCAAAGGATCCTGCTCCCTCATAACCAGTATCCTTATCTCTCTACAGGTTGTCATTTTTTTTTTAGCTTTTTGCTGAGGCATTTGGGGTTAAGTGACTTGCCCAGGGTCACACAGCTAGGGAATGTTAAGTGTCTGAGAGCAGATTTGAACTCAGGTCCTCCTGACTTCAGGGCTGGTGCTCTATATACTGCGCCACCTAGCTGCCCCCAGGTTGTCATTTTTGAGAAGTAAATCTGAAATTCCTGATACACTCACATTCAAATTGAGTTCCTCAGTTTTCCCTTTAATCCTATCCCTCCTCCAGATTTACTTCTTTCTGTTAAGTACACCACCCGAGTTCAAAATTTCAAGAGAGTGTTTGATTCTTCCCTTTCTTTCTACTTCTCTATCTCACATCCTATGGTACATGAAGTCCTATTGATTCTATCTCTGTGACATCTCTCCTACTCATGCCCTTCTATTCATTCTTATGACTACCACTCCCTCATCCCCTCTGGAGTGGATTCCGTTAATAATTCTCTACCTAGCCTCTTGGACTTTAAATGATCAGAACTTGAAATAGTTCTAGAGCTCATGTAAGCCAATGTCCCTTTGAATAGAGAAATCCCTTCTGTAGTGGTCCTGAGTAATAGTTGTTTAGTCTCTTTTCAAATAGTTCCAATGACGTGGCACTCACACCCCCCTGAGGAAACCCATTCTATTATTGAACATCTTCAATTGCTGGTTTTTCCCTCATCTTAACTTCAAATCTATCTCCAAGTTCTCTTGGTTGCTCATATTTCTGCCTTCTGGTGCTAACCCAACACAGCTTCCTTTTAAGAGTGCTTCAGATAATTAAATACAGTGAGGATGCCCCTGCTAGAGTAGGTGTCTTCTTATGTGAGGGATAAACATTAAATTTCTCCTAACATTTTTCCTTGATCTCTCGTGTTTGCACCTCAATTTTTCTTATATTAAACTTATTTAAGTATGTCTTAAACCCTGTAATAGTTTGTAAGTCCTGAAAACTGAGTGGATGCCCATAAATCAGGGAGTGGTTGAATAACTTATGGTATATAAATATAATGGAATATTATTGTTCTATAAGAAATGACAAGCAGGTTGATCTCACAAAAGTCTGGAAAGACTTATATGAGCTGATGCTAAGTGAAGTGAGTAGAACCAGCAGAACATTGTGCACAGCATTATGTGATGATCAACTGTGGACTTGGCTCTTTGCAACATTGAGATGATTCTAAACAATTTCAATATATTTGTGATGGAAAGAGCCATCTGCATCCAATGAGAGAATTATGAAGACTGAATGTGGATCAAAGTATAATATTTTAACCTTTAAAAATAATCTATCACTTCCTTGAAGGCAGAAACAGTTGGATTTTTTTTTCATTATATCCCTACTATCTTCTTAGGGAACTGAATTAGTGATTTCCCATAAGCCGCAGTATGTGGTTCCCTCACTATCTTTTCCAAGTGGCAATGATGAGCAAACTGAAATATAGTGGGGAAAAGACACTGGATTTGGAATCACATGATTCATAGTAATGATATAACTAACATTTACATGTCAGCATTAAGGCTAGCAAACTGCTTCATAAATATTATTTCATTTGCTCCTTATTACAACCCCTCAAGGTTAGTGCTATTATTATCCCCATTTTACAGGTACACAAAGGTAAATAAGATTCAGCCAGGATCCCACAGCAAGTAAACTTTGGAGGCAGAATTTGAACATGAGGCTTCTAGATTGCAAGTCCCGCATGTATGACCACTGTGGGACCTAGTTCTACCATTAACTGGGGTATATGAATGTATATTAATGCCAGTGTACTATAAGAAGCAACGTATATGAATAATTAGAGAATCATGGGAAGACTTTAATGAACTACATAACAAAGTAATCAGAAACCCAAGAACAATAGATACAGTGACTATAAATAAGAGTAAGTTTACAAATGTAGCTCAAGTATAATGAGTAATCTCACTCTCAGAAAACAGTTGATGAAACATCCTTTCTTTCTTTTCCTTGGTAAAGAGGTAGGGAACTATGGGTATAAAATGTATATATTTTCAGATGTGGTCATTTTGTCTTTCAGTTTTGCTTAAGTGTTTTTCTTTGTTACACGGGAAAGCCAGAAGGGTAGAAGTATACTGAAAAATAACCATATTTAAACTATATTGTTAAAAAACAAAAGACATCAATAAATCTTAAAAACAAAAGCAAAAACCTAAGAAGTAATTCTTGATTGAGTGAATGAATGATCTGAGAGCATTCTCTAGAATCTTCATATCTTGAATAAGAAACTATCCAATAATCACTAAGCCTTGAATAAATAATATTTGTGCAGCATTTTAAGATGTGCAAAGCATGCACAAATATTATTTTATACTTACAAGGACTCTAGCAGGTGCTACAACTGGCTTTGTTTGTATTCTTCTGTACTTTATTGGGGGCATTTAAAACATTATTCTGAGAAGTTCATAGGTTTCATCAGTTGGCCAAAGGTGTCCATCACACACACACATCAACCCCTAGATTGTTACAGACCAAGAGACTAAGGCCTATGGAATTGTGACTTGATCAAAGTCACACAGTTAAGTTAGTGACAAGGTTGGGGATATAATTCCAAGTCATTTGACATCAAATTCAACTCTTTTTCTATAGCCTTCAATAGAACCATGGGTTCTCTGAGCTGGAGAAGCATTAATTAATTTAGCCCAATTCAGATGGAAATTCAGGCCTATAAAGAGAAAGTGATGTCCTCAAGTTCATTCTAAGGGGTGAGCCGTAGAGTTGGATTCAAACTCAGGGTTTCCCAGAGCCAGAATGATTTCCATTCTGTCTTATGCTAAAGCAAGTGAGCAGACATTGGCCAACTATTGGGAGCCTGGAGATGCCAATCTATGACCCACCAAAGCTTTGCTGTATGTTTTACTTTTGGTTTTCTGGATGACCCTTTCTCTCCTCCCCAAGTTTCACATAAACAGCTTGTGTCTGACAGAAATACCAGGGCCAATTCTTAGCCATAATGAGAAGATTTAAAATTTCTCAAAATGCCATTAAATGCTTATTTTCTCCCATTTCTGAGATGCTGCAAAAACCATGCCTTCTGAATGTCTTGTTAGTGTATGTGGAGAAACGGATCAAAATAATCTAATCAGGCATCTGTCCATATCTAATACCCACGCAGGGAGTCTTCACTTTGGTTTCCAATTACACATTCTCACCCTCCTAATGCTTAAAGAGCTGGGGGTTCTTAATAGTCATCTGCCCAGGACGTGGTCTCAGCCACACTCAGCCCAGCCAGCACCCGCTGGCTGTCAGAGGGCACGCTGGGTAAATGGATGATTTAGCCCCCATTTTAATACAATATACACCGTGTATGTATTTCCCAGGTGGTCTGGGGATGGTTCCCAATGACCTGTGAATGTTAAATTAAACTGAGCGATTTGGCTTTGTCCCGGCATAATTCCACAAAGCACGAAGCCATTTTTTTTACCGCAGCATGGGGTCAATGCTGAATCCTGTGCCAGGCCAGGCAGAAAAAGTCAAGCCCCAGGAAAGGTGACTGCTGCTTGGGCTCAAAAAGAGCAAGGCTAGAAAGTCTTTTCAAGCCCTTGAAGTAGTATGTTCCAGGAGTATTTCATTCCTAGGGAAACGGGTCTCTTCACTATAGGACACAAAGTATAGAATCTGGAGTCACATCTGGAATAACTCTTGGCAATTAGAAATGGTGTGACACTGAGGCAGTAGGTATCATAATGGGTAGAGATCTGGACTTACGAGGGCTTGGAATCAGGAAGACATCTTCTGGAGGGCCTCAGACACTTACTAGTTATGTAACTTCAATTTTGCCTCAATTTCCTCATATGTAAAGTGAGCTGGAAAAGGAAATGGCAAATCACTCCAGTATTTTTGCTAAGAAAACCCCAAATAGGGTTAGGAAATTAGGCACAACAATACTGCTTAAGTCCTTTCTCTTCTCTACCTCAGTTTCCCTTTATAATTCTAAATTTCATAATAAAATGACTTTGGGAAAACCTGTCTCTCCTCTCCTTCGCTGTCAGTTAATTAAATTAAGCATATACTAATCAAGCTCCTTCTGTGTACAGGGACTTGTGCTCTCATATCTAACCTATATATTGGATTACTTGCTGTCTAGGGGAGGGGGGGAAGGGAGAAAAATTTGGAACAAAAGGTTTTGTAAGGGTGAATGCTGAAAACTATCTTTGCATGTATTTTGAAAATAAAAAAACTATTATTTTTTTTTAAAAGGCTTGTGCTCAGTATGGGCAATACATAGATAGAGATAACACAGGCCATGGAGCCTGGAGCCCAAATGAGAGTTGCACAGATAATTGTGCTACAAAGAAATGAATGAATGTTAAAGGCATTTATTAAGTGATATTGTCTGATAAGCACTATGGGTACAAATAAAAAGAGCTAGATTGTCCCTGCTCTCAATGAGCTTACACTCTAATTGGAGGAAATTACAATGAAAAGAAAGCTGAGAATGAGAAGGGCAAAGAGGAACCCAGGTAGTTATGAGATGTTTGATGTGGCAGAGGGGACCTATACAGAGATCAAGAGAGAAGCCTTCTTCATGGTGCAAGTAATAGCTGAACTGGGTCTTAAGAGAAGGAAGAAGCTTCAGTAGGTGAAAGGAAATGGAGGCAGCTTCTTCTTGCCTTGTATCTAGCTGAATGGAACTAGATATAGAATGTGTCTACAGCTGATCCACAGTTTCTACAACATACTTCTATTACATAATGTCATTTATTTATTTTTTATTAAAGCTTTTTATTTGCAAAACATATGCATGGGTAATTTTTCAACATTGACCTTTGAAAAACTTTCTGTTCCAAATTTTTCCCTCCTTCCCTCCACCCTCTCCCCTAAATGACAGGAAGTCTAATACATGTTAATTATGTTAAAATACTTGACAAATCAAATATTTGTATACATATTTATACAGTTATCTTGCTATACAGGAAAAAAAAAACCTGAGAAGGAAAACATACTGCAAGCAAACATCAATCGAGTGTGTGAAAATGTTATGTTGTGGTCCAGACTCAGATCCCACAGGCCTCTCTCTGGGTGTATATGGCTTTCTTCATCACTGAACAACTAGAACTGGTTTGAAACATCTCATTGTTAAAGAGAACCATGTCCATCAGAATTGATCATCATATAGTCTTGTTGCCGTGTATAATGTTCTCCTAGTTCTGCTCGTTTCGCTCAGCATCAGTTTATGCATGTCTCTCCAGGCCTCTCTGAAATCGTCCTGCTGGTCGTTTCTTACAGAGCAATAATATTCCATAACATTCATATACCATAATTTATTCAGCCACTCTCCAATTGATGGGCATCCATTCAGTTTTCAGTTTCTAGCCACTACAAAAAGGGCTGCCACAAACATTCTTGCACAGGTGGGTTCCTTTCCCTCCTTTAAGATCTATTTGGGATATAGGCCCAGTAGAAACACTGCTGAGTCAAAGGGTATTCTATTACATAATTTCAAGAGGCTCTAGGAAGCAAAGTCTCCCATTGAGAATTTGCCATCAGCTAAACCTGCTAATTCACTCTGCTCATATGCCAATTCCCTGTTTCAAGATTCATTCCAGATCAGACATTCTATGCTCTATGATCCCTTCCAGTTCTGACTTTCTAGTCTATGGTTCCTTCCATCTCTGATATTCTAGACCCTTTCAGGTCTGGTGTTCCACGTTCTATAGCTCCTCCTACATTTGACATTCTATGTTCTCAGGTCCCTCCTGCTCTGACATGCTATGTTCTAAAGACTCTTGCAACTCTGATATTTTATGTTCTTTGGTCCTTCCCAGCTCTGACTGTCTATATTCTATGATCCTTTCCAGCTTTGATAGTCTATGTTCTCAGGATTCCTCCTGCTCTGACATTCTATATTTAAAAGGCTTACAGCTCTGACATTCTATGTTCTAAAGACCCCTTTATTTCTGATATTTTATGTTCTAAGGGCCCTTCTAATTCTGATATTTGATATAATATTTTCTCATTAGACAGTAAGGATAAGAAGATAGATCCACTATCTTCTTTCTTTTTTGTTCTTTTCCCTAGTTACAGGAGCTCATTTCTTCCTTCTCACCCTTTCTTCACATCTCCTGCCCTCATTTGTGTTTATCAGTTTAATTAGAAAAAGCTGGCCCTCTGACACCAGGGCTCAAGGCAGCCTCCCAAATTGAGGACTACTTTATTATTACAGAGGTGCCCAAGGTCAGGTAAATGGGGTCCTCTAAGGGCCAAGGCATCATAAAGGTGACCTGTGTCAGTGTTCTGCCTGTCTTTCTAACACCTGTGTTCCCATGCAGTGTGACAGAGCTGAACTTCTAGGCCCTTCCCCATAGAGGGCAGAGCTTAACACAAATTATGCCCCGTTTATCTTTGCATCCTCAGCATCTCTCACATACCTTTGCAAATTATAGAAGCTCAATGTTCTTTGAATTGAGATTTGTGTTTATCAACAAATATTTATTAAGTACCTACTGTGTGTCAGGCACTGTCCTAGGTACTGGAATCCAAAGACATAAATGGAGAAGTCTCTGTCCTCAAAGACTTTACATTTTATAGTGGAAACCAACATGTAAATATATGTCAAAAGCCTCCCCCAGAAGCATTGCCATGCAGATTCAGTGGAGCAGAAAAGCTAGGCAAGCATATTAAATAAATAAAAATGTACACCAAGTGGAACAATCAACCAAACAAGCAACAAGTATTTATTACATACCTACTCTGTGCCAGGTGATATCAGTTGTTGGGGATACAAAAAAAAGAAAAAAGAAAGAGTTCTTACTAGTAAGGAAGTTTACATTATAATCAAGGAGACCACAAAGATATAAAATATGTATACAGCACAAACATAAAGTGAATAAATACAAACATATGTAATGTTGCTAAATGCACACATCTGGAAAATAGGATGCCAGAATGGGGGTGTGGGGAATCAGGAAAAACTTCATGAAGAAGATGATGAAACAGAGGAGAAAAGGGCATGGGGGAACTGCCAATGCAAAGACAAGGAAACTAGAGATACAGTGTCATGTTTGAGAAACCAAGAGAAGACCAATATTGCTAAGGTGAAGAATGCAGGAAGAGAAGTAATATTCAGTGAGATTGGATCTTTAACAGAATGAAACAGAGATGTTGATATTTTATCCTAGAGGCAAGAAGTCAGTAAAGTTGATTGAGTAGGGGATCAGATATGTTGTATGTTCTGTCTTTCTCTATTCAAGGACTCTTCCAGCTCTGACATTTTATGTTCAAGGACCCTTCTGCCTCTGATGTTCTCCATTCTAAAAATCCATCCAGCTCTGACATTCTACATTCTAAAGGCCCTTTCACTTTTTACATTCTATGTTCTAAGAGCCCTTCCAACTCTTATGTTCTATGTTCTATGATTCTTTCTAGCTTTGACCTTCTATGTTCTTAGGGCCCCTTCTGCTCTGGCATTCTATATTCTAAAAACCCTTCCATCTCTGCTGTTCTATTGCTTTAGTAACTGCTTATAGGATGGCCTGGAAGCAAAGAGGGCAATTAGGAAATTATTGCAGTCTTTTGGGCAAATAGTGATAAGGGCCTGAACAAAGGTGATGATTGTGTGAGCAGAGAGAAGTCAGATGCAAGAAATGCTGTGAAGATAGAAATGGCAAAATTAGGCAACCATTTATGTTTTTGTGGTGAGGAAGAGTGTGGATGGAATTCAAGATAATTCCAGAGTTAAAAACCTGGAAGGCTGGAAAGACGGTGTGCTTTCAACAGAAATTGTGATGTTCGGAATAAGAGTTGGAGAGAAAAGACAGTTTTGGATTGTTGAGTCTAAGATGTCTTCAGGACATCCAGTTTGAAAATCTAGTAGGCAGTTGGTGATGCACTGTTAAAACTTAGGGGACAGACTGATGTTGGATTTACAAATCTTCATTTATAATTCATCTTCATGGAGATGAAAATTAACCCATGAGAGTTACTGAAAGAGAATGCATAGAGAGAGAAGACATCCCAGATTAAAGGTTTGGGGTTTTGATATGGATGATGAATCAGCAAAGGAGACTGATATAATGTGGTCAGACAGGCAAGAGGTTGAATGTCACTAAAAGATTAGTATCATAAAAGCCCATTGGAAAGAGAGAGTATTTGAGAAGGGAAGTTGGTTAGCAATATGAAATACAGCAGAGAGGGTGAGGAGGTTTAGGACTAAGGAACTACCAATATATTTGGCAGTTAAGAGATCACTGGTAATTCTGGAAAGAACAGTATCAATTAAATGAAAAGATTGAAAGTAAGATTCTAAAGAGCTGAAGAGTAAAAAGAGAAAAAAGAGCAGTGTGGAAAGTTTTTGTCAAGGGGTTTGGCTAAGAAATGGACAATAAATACTGAATCACATCTTGGTAGAGTAATAGAGTCTCTTGAAAGTTTTTTAAAGAATCTGGGAGACAGCATGTTTGAAAGGAAATTGGCATGAACCATTTGATAGGAAGAAGTTGAAGATTTCTAGAAGAGTAAAGGATGTTTCTTGCTGAAGAAGAGAAGAGAGGATGGGTTAGTGTACATATAGAGAGTTTGGCATTGGCATCTAAAAAGAGTCAGAGATTGGAAGAAAGGAGGAGAGAATAGAAAATGATGTCAAGGGATTTTGAGATGAAGAGAATTGAAGAAGAGGGGGTCTATTTCAGATGGTCTCAAATTTTTTCCAGAGTCAGATTCCCTTTCCCATCCAGATCCTTGGAAACAACTATTCCTCTCCCTTAAAGCTTCTCCTCTCTAGATTAAATGTCCCTACAGATGTCAAAATAAATTTATCATCAAGTGGTACACATCCAGTTCATGAAATAACAGAGCCATACATCTAAAGCTAGAAGTTATCCTACCTAAGTTAACTAGTCCAACAGTCCTCATTTTACAAATGAGGAAACTGAGTCCCCAGAAGAAGCTAAGTAACTTGCCTAGGGTCTCATGAGTAGTGAATGGCAGAATCATGACCTGAGTCTATAGCCAGTGATTTTCCCACTGAATCTCATTACTTCCTCTTGTTATCTTAGTCACAATACTTGATGTCAAGATTCTTTCTGGCAGCCTAGTGAAGTCTCTGGACCCCTTCTCAGAATAGTGCATAATTATAATGCATAAAATACACAAGATTACTGAAATACAAAATCATTAAAATATTTCTTTAAAAAATAAGTTCCCTGAACCCTGGTTAAGAATCCCTGGTAGAAGTATGTCAATTTGACATTGTCCCTCCCAAAATATAGCCAAGAGCCATTGAAAGAGTTGGATTTAGAGTTAGCAGAGGTGAGTTTCATTCCCATCTATTCTATTTACTACCTTTGTAATTTGGGAAAAGTCCCCTGACCTCCCCAAGTCTCTACTTCTCCATTTCTAAAATCATTGGAGAGATGATCTTTGAAGTTCCTTCTAGGAATCATAGTCTAGCATTTGGAAGAATATCCTTTTATGGTTCTCCACTTCCTAATTTGCTCATCAACAAATCAATTTTATAAAGGTAGAATCTTGTATCAATTTGATAAAAATATCCACCTGCCAAACCTGCAAGGCTCCCAAGTGTGGGATGGAGTATCAACCTGGCCTTCCTCTCCTACAACCTCCCTCCCTCTGTCTCTCCAACTGTCTCCTCCCCAGGCTGGGGTTTTTTTTGTTATCAGGCTGCCATCATCACTGATTTGGAAGTGTAGAAAATAGTATTATAAGGGAACAGATGCGAACAAAAGGGGTGAAATTGAATGTATTAGTATTCAGTGGCCTCTCTTTGATTACCTCTGACTGGAAAATGTTTGGAAACCACCAGGGTCCCCTCAAGTGTTATGATTTGGTAAATTCAGCCCTCGTGAGCTGGGACCCAGGCTCCCTTATTGAAATTGAATTGATATTTTGTAAACTTCATTTGTGAATAATGTGATCTGACAGGGACAAATGTGACGGAGAATTGTTTTCAAACCTCCTCCAAATGAAACTTATTATTGGGTAAATACGGATTTCTTTGTCTCTTTCCTCTCCCTTTCTCTCTATCCTGGGTGTCTTCATGGCCTGAATATGTATCAACTTTTCCGAGGTAATTGAATTGATGCAATCATGTGTGGGCACGAGAATAAATTCCCGATTCCGGGGAGAGATTGGAAAAGAAAAAGAGGGAGTGGGGTGGTGGCTGTTGATGTCTCCTCCAGCCTGGAGCCTGGTAGGTCAGGCCACTATCTCAGGTTGGGAGATGGGCAGAAGATCTTCTCTGATTACTAGGCTGGGGCCATTCTCTGGCTCAATAAAAGGCCTCTGCTATAATGCCAGTTTCCAATTTTGCTGGCCGGCAGCAGGCCTCAGATGTCTTACATATTCATTTCCCTTTGCAGAAAATTTGCCGGGCTTTAGCTCAAATTCAGTTAGCGGGATTGATGAAAGTGGCGAGAGGAGACGACGGATACTGATTCTGCCTTTTCACCTTTGATTAGTTCAACCGGTGAATTATTCCTGCCCTGTCAGAGCACCATTAAGGAAGCTAGGGCCAAGGTTGCAAGTTCACACTTTCTGATGTCATGGAGACAAAATAGGTTGAGCTGTGATTGGTCTGACAGAGACCTAGGATTATTTCAATGCTGTGTGGTATTATTCTAACAGGTCAAACCTCAGCAGAGGAAGAGAGAGAGAGACAGAGGAGAGAAATACAGAGAGAGAGAGAGAGAAAGAGAGAGAGAGAGAGAGGGTAGGGATGAGGGATAGTGAAGAGAGAGAGACAGAAAGACACAAAGAGAGAGAGAGAGAGAGAGAGAGAGAGAGAGAGAGAGAGAGAGAGAAAGAGAGGAGACACCCAGAGAGACACACACACAGAGAATGAATGAATGAGAGAAGCCAACTTGAGGGTAAGAGAAAGGAAAAAGCCATCTCCTCCATATATGTGATAGTCAGCACCAGGGAATGGAAAGCTCCTTGGATTTGGAATCCCAATAGAACTATCTCCAAATCTTCACTCTTTTACTTACTGGCTGTAATAGTCAGCAAGTCACTTACCTTTTCTGAGCCTCAGTTTCCTTATCCATTTAAATGGGGGATAATAGTTTTCCCAGAGGAAATTCATTATAGTAGGAGGTAGAGCTTGGAGTAAGTTTTAAAGTAAAGTAAAGTCTCAGTTCTGATACTTACAGGCTGTGGACTTTGCACAAATCACTTCAGCTTACATTGCCTCAGGCAACCCTCAAAGACTTTAAGTCTCAGAGAAAGACTACCTTCATTGTTGGAATGAATTTCTTTGTTGAGAGTTCCCCATATCCAAGAAATCACAGGCTTGTCCTCAAATCTAAATTTTTCAATAACCTACCCCATATGTGAAAAGTATTTTGTGAACCTTCAAAAGTTATAAAAGTGGTAGCTGTTGTAACTGATAGATCTCTAGGATGCTTGCCCATCACTGCTAATCAATTGGCCAGCATACATTAAACACTTACTATATGCTACTCACTGTCCTAGATCTCAGAAAAAATAGGAAACTGCTGGAGTTTATTGGATGAGAACAGGAAAGACTGAATTTGTAATATAGTTAGACCTTAATTTTAGGAAGATTAATGTGACAGTTAAGTGTAAATGTTCACAACAATCTTTTGAAGTAGGTACTATAATTATCCTCATTTTATAAATGAGGAAACTGACTTCAGAATCACACAGTTAGTAATTATTTGAGCAGGATTTGAATTCAGGTTTTCCTGGCCCCATGTTCAGCATTCTATTCATTACCTCACCTTCCTATCCTTTATCAACATGGGGCTTTCCAGCCATTTTTTACTAGCTCCAGTGTGGAGCTTCCCAAACATGTTCATTATACTTTTGAGGGGAACTGATTGTTATGGAGTTTTCCCTTTTGTTAATCTCAAATTTCCTCTCTGGAACTTCTACACAATTTAACCCAATTCAAGAAAGATCTATTAAGTGCCAGCCATATCTAGAGACTTAAGATAGATGATAGGAAAGTTAGGTAATATATAGTCCATGACCTCATAGATAAAAGATATATAGGCAGGGATACAAAATATAAAAATGCCAAGGGCATTAGGGAAGGGCAATGTGAGATAATGATGATGGCTGATGGTGATCATAATAATGAAGGTGGTGACAAAAATCATGGCAGTGGGGATATTGTGAATGGTGATCATAATAATGATGATCATGATGATGATGGTGGTAATGAAGCTAATGGTGGTGATGATTGTAGTTTGTGATGGTAATAGGATGATGATAATGAATATGGTGATTTATTTGCTGACAAGAATGATAACCATGGTGCTTTTATTGCTAATCACACTGATATTCCAGACAAATTCAGTTGTAGTACAACATGTATTCAACAAGGCTAAGATAGCCAAACAGGTTTTTGTTGTATACTTGTTTTACCAAAAGAGTTTCCTTTGATTTAGAATATTGCCTTTGGAAGGCAATGTGGTAAAGTAGAAAAAGTACTTCACATAAGTACTTGGTTTCAGGTCCAGGTCATAACATTAATATCAGTGTGATTTATATAATTTTCCATTCCTTGACCATCAATTTCTCTATTTGTAAAATATATGACTTGAACTAAAATCCTACCCAGTTCTGACACTAAATGATTCTATGCTGGGTAGTGAATAAAAATTATTTAACAAGTACAGCAAACCCAACCAGGGCTGCTCTTGATAAAAATTAGTTTGGGAGCCACATATAGTTTAGAGGTTAATCTTAAGCATACTTTATCATGCAATGATTGCATAGACAACAATTTGCCTAGGATGTTGTAGAAGGAATTCCTATTCAAATACAATTTGGATGCAATGACCCTTGAGATTCCTTATAATTTTTGCCTTCAAGCATATCCACCTGTTCCCAACATAGTTCCCAACTTCCCAGGCTTGGTTTTTTACAATGATGGATGTTCTGAGAGAACTTCTTTCAGTAAGTTAGGTTCTCTCTTCACTCTTCATTATGTCTCCAACCTACAGAAGCCCTTCCTCTGATTTCTTGTATAAAGAGACCACTAAAACCACCAACTATTGATAATGAGACCTGGCTTCCTTGCCTCTGAAAATTACATTGATTTCACATTCATCCTGCAAGTTGCTCAGTCAAAATATTAGGTATTGGGGTGCTCATCATTATTTAAGTTATTTTTTGTAGATTTTTCTCCCAAAAAAGTATAACATTTGATCCCAGGGATGGTGGATATTTTCTGAGGCTTACAACTCAGCCTACTAACTCTTATGGACAGGACAAATGCATGTCTCTGTTATAAATGGTCTCCACTTTCACTTCATGGCTTAGAGCTGAATAAACACAGACTCTGTGAATTGGACTCAATAGCTCTATTTATACTGTATTTGGTTGGTGTCTGACATAAATCTCTGGTGCTTTTGATTGACTGTGCCCAGGCCTGAGCAAGATTAAAATAATGAGAGGTTTGTTAACCGATCTGCCACTCTTTCCCCCAAGCCCGTTTAGCTTAATCGGCAGTGCCCTGCTGAAGACGAGCCTTTTATTTGTTATACATACATTTTATAAAAGAGAGATGTTCTAAGGCGAGGGGGGTCATTTTTCATACCCCACCTCGAGATAGGAAGTAATTAAAAACAAGGAGGAAAACTGATCCTGAAAGAAGGCAGCCATCATTGTTTAGCTTTGGAGAGAACTGTACAAAAAAGATCATTAAATTCCATTCATCACTTTAAATTGATGCAAAAGTCTGGTCCCTGCCCCACCCAGGGCAGAACTGAAACAAGAATCACACAAAATCTGTCTCGATGACTTGAAAAAATAATTCGTTTGGAAAATAATATGTTAGAGAGGAAGATGATAATGTAGTACACTGGCAAAAACTTTGAATTTGAAAGCAGAGAACTTGAGCTTGCATCCCAGCTTGGACACTTTATTGGTTGTGTCTCTTTAAGTAATTCTCAGACTTTCTGGGTTTAAGTGACTGTTTGAGCTTCAGTTGTTCATCAATAAAATGAGGGGATTGAAGTAAGGTGACTTTTCCAGTTCTAAAGATCTTATCATAGAAAAATTATTTCATAAGGAACACTGACACTTAACTGTCTGAAAAATTATTGAAGTATAATAGTGTCAGGGAAATGTAGTAGAAAAGGGATGTAGAGGCAGACTTGGGGTTTAATTCCTGCTCTGCCACTTACTCACTGTACTAAGTATCTTATGTTCTCTGGGTCTTTGCATATGGATTTCCTCATCTATAAAACTAGAAAGTTGAATTAGAGGATATTGAATGTTTCTTCCATTTCCAAAAGGCCTTTCTTCCTTTTTTCCTTCCTTCCATTCTACCTCCCTGATATTTATCTATCAATTCTCCCCTTTTCTTCATTTGTAAAGCAGGATACAAAACCCTTCTGTCTCTGTCATAGGAAGGAATAGATGGTGACATTAAGGAAAGTACTCTGTAAACCTATAAAGTGATAAACAAATGTGAATTGTCATTATAGATTCTCTTAACTCCCATTAGACATTCATAGACTACATCAACACTTTCCAATGACCAAGGATGTGGGCAGTGTGGCTGTCCAACACAACCTGATTTGAAGAAGAGAGACCATTTTAAGCAGTAAAGGTGTCAACAAAGATGGTCTGTAGGTAGACTGGTATAGACTTAGCCTTCCCATACTACCTGAGTTCTGGCCTCTTTTTAAAATTCTCTTGCTAAAGGCTGCAAGCACTAGACATTTTGCCTTTTTTGTGCTGCATTATCAATTGGGAAACTAATGACTTAGGAAATTGTGAGATAATAAAAGATTTTTAAAGTGCACTTTAAGCTGGAACTTTATGTTCAATATTTTGACCATGCAGTGAAGATGCTCGAGAAGCTCAGTGGGGCTTTGGAGGAGACTTGGGGCCACTTGCTATAACAGCTGAACAGTCTGTGAGCACGTGCAGTTGGATGCTAATTAACTGATTTGAGCACAGCTATTTCCTCCGGGCATCAAGAGGATACAATGATTACGGCCATAAAAATTGACTTCTGTTTGTTACACACAGTTCTACCGAAGTCGTAAAAATTATCCCCAGCCTTCATGTGGCCATGTCCCTACAAACCTCCATTAACTTACCACCTTGTCATAAAATTTTAATTGCTTATTGACTTGGCCACAGTATTTGGCTCCACCAATACCACTGGACACTGAGCTTGAATGCTAGAGTAATATGGGGCTGGCCATTTGTGGAAGGATTTTTCTTGCATAGGATGTGGTACCACTCATGAGTGCCAGTGGATTGGGCTCCAGAGCACTGAGATGTTTGTATGCCCCAGGTCCTGTTAGCAGTAATGGGGAGGTAGATATGTGTGCTGAAGAGAGAATTGACTTAATAGTTTGTTCATTAGCAGCATAAACAACTAGTTTATCTTATTAACCCATTTAATTTCCAGCTTAGTCTCTGGAGTTTTATAATATATTAGAGGAATAGTTAGCAATGAGGGAGGAGAGCTATTTGCTTAAAATGAATCCTATAAAAGCTCCCTATGGCCTGTGGAAATAGGTGAGGCATGGTGGGATAATTCTAGGAAATGACATTAACTCCTGCATGGCACAGAAGAGTGGACTACAAGGCTGGGGACAGTTTTTGCACAGATGACCAGATTGGACAGTTGTCTAAGTAACTTGCCTCTAATCCGTCTCCATAGATTTATTTGTGTAGAAAATATGGAATGGTAGGGAGATAGATGAAGGGAGAAGACTTAGTTTTAAATATTGACTCTTATATGGACTACTTTTGTGACCTAGGGCAACCTAATTCAAAATATATTTTTTAAACAGTTGCTATATACAAGCTAGTATCTCCATTCTTCTCTTCTCTCCCTTTTCTCCCTTCCTTTTCTCTGCTCTTCCTTCTCTCTTTTTCTCTCATTTTGATCTTTATTTCTTTTTCTTATGTTTCAATTAATATTTTTATTTATACTTAAAAACATCAGGATGATTTTCCAGTATATCCTCTTCACCACTTTCACCACTGAGTCTTCCTCTTTTGTCTGCTTGGGACATAATAAGTGCTTACTTAAATTGTTTATCTATCTTTGAAACAGAAAATTAAGACCAAAACTAATCAACAAAGAAAACTTGCTTGTAAGTATATGCATCATATTGTATTGGAGTCACTCACATCTCTAATGCGAGGAAGAAATAAAAGCATGCAAAAATTATGGGCTAGGTATACCTGGATGTTCTATCATACCTGGATTTTACTTTATACATTGTTTTTCTTTCTTCTAGGACAAAAATTGCAAATTAATTAGTCTGAAATCTGTAATACTTCAACATTGGTTTCCTCTGATTATAGACACTACATATATTTACCTATTGGTTCTACTCTATTTGTTCTACATCAGTTCAGGTGAGTCTTCTCAAGTTTCTCTGAATTCTTTATATTCTTTCTTTCTTAAAATACAATTATCTGTTACAGCTATATAACACAATTAGTTCAGTCATTTCCCAATCTATGGGCACTGACTTTGCTTCCACTTTTTTGCTATCTGTAATATATGGCTCCCCCATTTTTGCTATGAGAGGCAACATAGCCTAGTGAATGTAGGACTAGACCTCAAATCAGAAAAGTTTGGGTTCAAATTCCATCTCTGATACTTACTACTCTATGTCACTGTGGGCAAGTTATTTAACTTCTCTTAGCCTCAGTTTCCTTATTTTCAAAATAGTGATAATAAATACAAATTGTACTACCTCATGAGATTATTATGAAGTTCAGATAACATATGAGTTTTGTAAAGGTCAATATAGAAAAATTACTCATCTGTTCTATAAATAAAAAGATTTAATAAAAATGGAAAAAGGTAACATATTTAAAATGACTTGCAAACTTAAAATTATACAAATGTCCATTATTATATCCTGACTCAAATAATCATACTAGCTATAAAATAATCATACTAGCTATAAGATCACAGGCAAATCATTCAATCTTTCAATGTCCCAGGCACCTCTTTGCAACTATGAGTTACAGGTTGTCAAATACAACCTGTATTTGAATTGATGGAGGGAGTTTCCACAATGAGAATTCATCACAGAAATGAAATCAAAGCTTTGGTGCTCTCTCTCTCTCTCTTTCTGTGTTTCTCTCTATCTCTTTGTTTCTGTCTCTGGCTCTCTCTGGCTCTCTCTTTCTGTTAAAAAAATATATGTATACATATATATACATATATATGTGGGCATGAATATATATACATATGTATTCATATGTATGAACATTTTGTACATATATGTAGTAGCTACCATTTATGCACTTTAAGATTTGCAAAGCACTTTATACTGATTATCTCCTTTGATCCTTTTAACAACCGTAAGTATTAGGTGCTATTATTATCCCCATTTCACATATAAGAAAATTAGGAAGAAGTTGAGGAATTTGCCCAGGGTCAGTAAGAATCCAATGCTAGATTAGAACTCAAGTCTTCCTACACAGCTAATGAGGACCTACCAGGTTAGAAATATTTCATGTATTACAGCTAGGTAGCACAATGAATAGATTTCAATGACTAAAGTCAAGAAAACCTGAATTCAAATATGACCTTAAAACCTTACTAGCTGTACACAGATAGTGAGGATTGTGAGGCTGAAATAAGATAGTGTATTTTTATTTTTTATTTTTTTAATTTTAATTTTAAAATTTAATTAATTAATTAATTAATTTTTATTTTTATTAAAGCATTTTATTCACAAAACCTTCTGTTCCAAATTTTTTCCTCCTTCCCTCCACCCTCTCCCCTAGATGGCAGGTAATCCAATACATGTTAAATATATTCAAATATATGGTAAATCTAATATATGTATACATATATACAGTTTAAGATAATATTTTAAAGCTCTCAGTATGTCACATAGTATGTTATTAATATTTGACCAAATAATTGAACATGCTTCTGTCATCCCAGGACTAGCTAAGCTAACTGCTGAAAAGTTCAGCACCAGAGAGCTGACCATAGCAACTTAAGATCAACTTTTTTTGCATGTATTTAAAGAATCACAACATGGTAGAGACCCTAGATACTACTTAGCCTAAGGCTTTCATTTTAAGGATGAGAAAACTGAGACCCATAGAAATTTTACCCAAAGTCAGTCACATAACAAGCAAAAAGAGAGTACAAAATGAATAGAATGAGAAAGATTGGGGAGGGGAGTACACACAGGGCACAGAGTACAGTGGAAAGTAAGAGGAAGAAGAGCTGTTTCTAATTGGGAAGAGATATAAAAAGACTTCATGACATTTGAGCTGGTTCTTGTAGGACAGAGTTGGGATTTTTTGGGTTTTTTAATATCCAGCTTCTAACACTACACTTAGGCAATATTCTATCTACAGTGCTTCCTAATTAAGTCCCTGATATTCACCTTTATCCCTCCCACCCCACCAACTATCTCTCTCTCAGGGCTGCATTCAAGCCCTATGAATGGTTCCCTAAAGCCAAATCTATACTTTTTATTGTTATGTGAATATTCTGTTGGAGCGAGATATTACACTTTTACTTCCCATTCAATAAATATCCAGGGCGTTCAGCAGAGCAGTGGGTATTAGCCTGTCAAAGTCTGAATTTATGGCTAAAATAGTGCAATATCAATAGTCATATGGATCAAAAATGCATAAATATTAAAGTTCTTTGCCAGGAAAACTCTGTCTAAACTCCTGGCCGCTTGTAAAATTTACTAAGTTCTATCTCATTTTTCATTGCTAAAGCTGATTTCAAAGGTCAAAGAATTTATGATCTTGGGAGTCTTTTTATTTGTTATTATTCCTAGACTTCTGATTTCTGGATTTCCCTTGATGATTCAGCTATCCTTCCAGGCACCAGGTGCTTAAGCTCTTGACCTTCCCTCATCCTAGCCTTCCCATCCAATCATTCGCCAAGTCATGCTGATTCCATCTTTAAAACAATTCTCACAGCAGTTCTCTTCTTCCATGGCACTGCCATTGTCATAGCTCAGATCCTTCCCTGTCTTTCCTGGACAATCGTAACAGCTTCCTAACTGGTCTTTTGGTGTCTGCTCTCTCACATTCATCCATCACACTCACTGCCTCAGTGATCTGCCTTGGGCTTCACTCAAACCAGGCCACTTCTGTTCTCTTTGCCAAGTAAAATCTAAAGTTTTTGACCTGGTATGTAAAGCCTTCCATATGACCTTATTCTAACACTCTATTCTTTTTCCCCTCAACTGTCCTTCATGCAATATGTTCCAGTCAAGCTCAAATATACTTTGCTTCTGGTTCTCATCTTGTCTTATTCTTTCTCTGTTTTGTTTCCCAGATCTGGAAGGGTTTTCTTCTCCCTGCCCCCTCCAGTTTTACATCTCATAGAAACTTTCTCTTCCATAATGATGATAGTAATAATAAATAATAATAATAACAAATAGCAACTAGTGTTTACACTTTTTTCAGTCATTCAAAAGACTTTTTTACTTATGACATAAACATATACATATACATGCATATGTAATTTCATTAGATCCTCACAACTAACTTTGTAGGATAGATACTGTTATATTTATAAGGAAATAAAAGCTGAGAAAAGTGAAGTAACGTGGCCAGGGTAATAGAACTAGTAAATGTCTGGAGCAGGATTTGAATCCAGATCTTCCTGACTCCATGTTCTCTATGAAGTCTCCCCTGAGCTCTCCCAGATGAAAGTGATTGCTGTTCCTTTATATCTGTCATAGCATTTTTGTCCTTTATAACGGTTGAATTTCTGTCATGGCTTTTGTATACCTGTCTTTTCTTAGGTACTCTGCCTGATTTTATCTTTGTATCCACAGTACCTTGTATGGAGTATGTGTCAGCTGGCATTTATTAAGTGCCAATTTGGGCCAAGTACATTGATGAGCACTGGGCATAATAATAAAGGCAAAAAATGGTTTTCTTCTCTCAAGTTGCTCATAGACTAATGGGGAAGACAACATGCAAACAACTATGTAGAGGCCAGACATATCAAGGATAAATTGTGGGTAGGCTCAGAGGTAAGGCACTAGAATTAAAAAGTATTTGGAAAGGCTTCAGGAAGAAGGTGGAAGTTTAGATAAAATGTAAAGGCAGCTAGGGGAACTAGGAAGTTGCAATGAGGAGGGAGAGAATTCTAAGTATGGGGGATAGTCAGTGAAAACACTTGGAGCGGGGAGTATTTTCAGTGAAGAACAGCAAGGAGAAACTGGATGGAAGAGTTTGTGAAGGGTGGGTGGTCTAAGGCAGGGGTGGGGAACCTTTTTCTACCATGCTTATAACACCATTCTAGAGCCACACAAAATTATCAACTTATAGAACCCAAGCAGTGGGAAACTGATCTACATAGCTTTCAGCTCTTCATTGTCTGCAGGTTCTTTATCAAATGATTTCATGTGAAGGCCAGAGGTTCTCCACCCCTGATGTAAGATGTGAAAAGACTGAAAAGGTAGGAAGGGGCCAGGTTACAAAGGGCTTTAAAAACATAGGATTTTATATTTGATCCTAGAGGCATCTGGGAGAGATTGTGGTTTATTGAATGAGGGAGAAGGGGTGGGAATGACATAGTTAGCCATGAACTTCAGGTATGTACTATCTAGGGTCTTGCTAAGTGTAAGTGGAAGAGCTCTAGATCTGACATCAGAAAACTTGGATTCTAGTAACTAGGTCACTAGTATTTGGGTCTAGTATTTAGATAAGAACTAGAGGCAAAGTATATTTGAGCTTGACTGGAACACATTGGGGCAGTTGAAGGGGATAGTTGAGGGGAAAAAGAATAGAGTGTTAGAATGAGGTCCTAGGGAGGGCTTTAAATACCAGGTCAAAGACTTTAGATTTTACTTGGCAATACTAGTATTTAATAGTTGGCAATAGATGTTCTCAAAGGTACTTTCTTACTCCAAAAATCCTATGAATCTTAAGAGTCCATCGTTAGCCTACAAACTAAACCGAACTGAACAAGTTGGAGAATGGGAGGAGGCTACCTTTTGGCTGATGAGCATGGGAACAGATCCCATTACCTGCCTAAGAAGATAGTTGAAGATGAAGGTTCTGGTCGACTGTCTCCCTGAACGATGCAGCTACTCTGGCAGTTCATTTAAGGAGTGTCATGGTACTGGAGGTTTTAAAGGGGTTAATGAGGTATTTATTCCATTATTGTTATTGGAAATTACAGTGTCTGGAATACTTACACAGGGAGATTAAAGAGAGATGCCTTCACCCACTTTCCAGAGTCTGATAGGCCATTATTTTCTGGTTCATAACACAAAATAGTACTTTTCATCAAGAAACTCATATTCTCCTGATGATTCAAAAATTCACAGAGCAAAACCAACGCCAAGTATTATGTTCCCAATACTTTGTTTTTTAACCCCAAACAAGTTTCAGTGTAAAGATTTGAATTCCTTCTTAGAAGTCTCTTCCAGCTTTAATATTTGATTCTATGAAAAGGAAAGTGGAGGTCCAAAAGAGATGCAGAGAAGGTTTGATCTTGAGGATTTTTGTTTACCAATCACAGGGACCAGAATCATCATTTCTTTGTATTCCACTTCTTCTTCCATTAAATGTGGGACTCAAATAGATGGTTGGTAAGGTCCTTTCTAGTTCTGATGTTCCTTGACCCAGTTCCCATAAATCTACAAAAGAAAGATTCTATAATTGAGTGATTCCAGGACCCTAAGATCCTATAATTCAGTGAGACTATGAATAACATTCTACAATTTTAAGATGGAAAACTATAATTTTGAAATTCTAAGATATTATAACTCAATCTATTATTCTAAGAACCATTGCTTCTAAGATTGCATAATTCAATGACTATATTATTTCTAAGTTCTATTGATTCTATATTAAAATATAATATTCTCCATAAGTCAGCAAATCTATGGGTTTGAGAATCTAAAATTCTTTAAGTTAATACTATTGTCATCCTAAGATTCTTATTCTTAACCTAATTCAGTGATTCTGTAATTTTAGATTTCTAAGATTCTCTAATTTAAGGACTGTAATTCTAAGATTTTGATTCCAAAATTCAATAATTCAGTGATTCTCTCACCTTAGGATGATATATTGTATTATTTTAGGATTCTAAGATTTGTAATCCTTCTATTATACTAAGATTCTTTGGTCTGAAAGAGAGAAAGGTGGAGGAGGAGCAGAGCAGGGTACGGTGGTTAATGTGTAGTCTTTAACAGGAAGCCTCAAAGAAAATCAAATATCATAAATACAATAATTGGAAAGTCAGGGTTACTTGTACTTAGATGGTACTGATATATAGCGTATCAGGCCTGGAAGGTTTTCAAATGACCTTCTACACAGTGCAAAAAATATCGACCTTGTTTCTTTCTTTGAGAGAAAAAAAGAAATGAAAGCTATTTCTACATAGGCAAAAAGAAGTAGGTGATTCAGGCAATTATTAAAATCATTCAGGCACAATGAAGTAGGGAATTGAGGCAATTATCCAGATAATTTAGGTCTCCCCCAATGCTTTTGCCTGAACTATCCAGATAATTGAGACTAAAGTGGATATTTTGTCTGAATTATCTGAATAATTGATTATCTCAATCCTCTATCTCATGTTACCTATGTAGACAGTCATAGCTTTTGTTTTCTTTTCCAAGTCCCTTAGGTCCACTTCAAAATAAGAAAAAACATTTAACAATCACATATTAAATACTTTCTATGTGCAAAACACTGCTGTGTGCAAAGCACTGAGAGGAATGATATATATTAAAAAAAAAAACAAATACATGATTCCTACCTTTATGGAGTTTATTATTGACCACATACTGAAATACCAAATCATACACATATAAAACTGCTGAGATATGTGAATCTGTTGCCAGTCGAAAGATAGTTCACACAAAAAGCCTATAGGAGACTGAGAAAGTCATCTTTAATCATAGAACCTTTTCACAAGGCAACACTTAGTTTTAAGCAAGTCCCCACAGGAATCCCAACTTCATGTGATCATTGGTTTTGAAGATAATTCATTTAAGAGACAAGAACTCTCATGATAGTGCAATGGTATTCCATTTCTTAATTGGGGAGCTGAAAAAATAGTAATAAGATAAAAATAAATTGAAGAGCTATTATATTGGAGGCAGAGGACCCTAGTTTGAATCCCATTCCTCTCATTTACTACACAAGTGATCCTTTGACAAGTCACTCGATTCTCTGAAAAATGAAGGCATTGGGCTAAATGATCTGCAAGATTCCCCTTCTTATGAAACTATGACATTATGATCTTTTGAAAATAAGGGAATCTTATATTTCCAAACTGTCAGAACCAGGGACAATCTTGGAATGCAAAATGTCAGAGTTGAAAGAGACTTTAGAAATCCTTATGCCCAATATATCAATTGAGACAGATAGGGAAATTTAAAATACAGGAAATGGAAAGGAGTTGCCCAAGGTCACACAGCAAGTTAAATTTTGTTCCCTTTCCACACACCATCCAGCCAAGGGCACAAGATGCTTCCCTTTCAGAAAATCAAGCTTAACATTCACATGTGTGACTATATATGGACCGATATTACACTTGTCAAAAAAGTTGCTCTTGGAGGCATCCCTGGTTTTTTCATTTATAAAGTTGAGAGAGGTTATAAATCAGAAAAGTATTTATAGAAGATACACAGCTAGCAATAACAGTTTGGAGTGGCCAGTGCGTCTGTGTGACTATTTCATCTTCCACGGTAACTTAAACACAAGAAAAAAAGCTTTTACAGTTCAGGGGCGCTGCTGCATGGCGAGCTGAGATTGAGTGGGTTTGTAATAATTCATAGACTGCTCACTTTCGCTTCTCCACTGCTGAGGAATTACATTCTGCGATTAAAATGGCGCAGGGAATTGGCTGGCAGAGTGTGTCTACTCTCAGATCTCAGCAAGAAGATGGAACATTGAGGTGTGTGGTTGGCTTTAATGCTAAGGAGTTGAGAGGAAGAATCCAAACAAAAGAAGAGAACTTGGTGGAATTGCTTTTGTTTCTTTCTTTGTTTATAGGTAAGCCCAACCTCAAGCTCCATGGTACCCAAGTCAAGCAAGAATTCAGCAATGTGCATTTCTATTATCTTAGAGGCTGAAGGGCATTTTTCTCATCAAAACCCCAAAGGCAGGGAAGAAAAGTTGTGTTCCCATTTGACAGATGAGTAAACTGAGAAACATAGAAATGGAAAGGTTTATCTAGAGTCACATAACTGGAAAATTTTAGCACTGGATTTTGAGCCCAGGTCAGGCTTTCAATCAAGTATATTCCATGATCCCTGGGGGTTTTAGGACTATCAATGAAAAGTTGTTATGATGGCTTCTGTTCCTCAAGCCCAACTTTTACTCATCCTTTGAGTTTAGGTCCCAACTCTGTCATGGAACTTTTCCGGCAGTAGTAGAGAATCAGGGAGTGGGCAGAGACCTTGGATAGGGCACAGAAGTTGGAATCAAGAGTTGGAAAAGACCTCAGCAGTCTCCAAGGAGGAACCCACCACTCTCGACAGCCCATTCATTCCACTTTGGAATTGTTACAATGATTTTTTCTGACTTACATTCTAAATTTGCTTTTTTCCCAACTCCCACCCATTGCTTGTAGTCTTACCCTCCAGTAACAGACAAAAGATTTAATTCCCCTTGCACAGAACAGCCTTTCTAAAGAAATAAAGACACCTTTCAAGCTCCTCCTAAGTCTTCTCTTCTCCAAGATAAACAATTCTAGTTCCTTTAAGTGATCATTATATGGAATTAATTTGAGGACCTTCATCATTTTGTTTGGCTTCCTGTAGAAGTTTTCCTGTTTATTAGTGTCCTCCCAAAACTATATTGCATAGAACTGGACATAATATTCCATGTTTAGTCTGCTCAGATCAAAGTGCAATGGAGTCATCACTTCCTTATTCCTGAAATCTCTTCCTTTCTTAAAATGGCTCAAGATCTTGTTCACTTTTTCTTTTTTAGCTTCCATTTGCTGACTCATACAGTGAATCAACATGTGTCATGTATTGAATTTGTAGTTTACTAAAACTTCTGGATCTTTTTCAGGCAAACTCATGATGATTTCATCTAATACCCAAGGGTTTGAAGTTAGAAAGAAAAGTTAGTGGTACTTTTTCTGACTCTACCAAAAAAGTGGTATGTTGTAAACACTAGTTACTTACAAAGATAGGTTCCCTGGATCCAAAGTTTTTCAAGATTTTGGGTCTGAGAATCCTTTTAAATTTTTAAAAAATTACTGAGAATCCCAATAAGCTTTTATTTATCAGGGTTACATCTATTGACATTAAATTTACCATGTTAAAAATTAAAACTAATAATGTTTTAAAAATATTTTTTCTTAATTCGTTTAACATTTAACATAATATCTTAATTAATTTTGTTCATTTAATTAATAATAGTAATTGAACATAATAACATTTGACATAAGTTGGCATAAATCACATATTTTTATTGAAAAAACCTACATTTTTCCAAAAAAAGTAAGAAGTGGCATTGTTTTATATATTTTTACAAATCTCTTTAATATCTAGCTTAATAGAAAACAGCTAGATTCTCCCCATGGATAAAATGTATTCTCCTTAAACACAATAATACAGAAGAGACCCTATTGCTGTATTAAATCTGTTGTGATATGTAATTTTGGTTTTATGTGAAGAACATCTGGACTCACCACAGATCAGTACTTTGAAAAAAGGAATGCTTTATTAAGTACATAATATAGGAGTATTGTTATAAAAAAGTTTTACTTTGATGACCCACTAAAATAGTCTCAGAAGCCCCAATGGTCTGTGGACTTTACTTTGAGAACTGTTGCACTAGATGTTTCTCCCACAAGGAAAAGTGGGTTCATTAGCCAAATGGGCCATTCCAAAGTCATGCAGCTCATTTGATGTTTCCAAGAGCCATATCACAATGCAGCCATTATCAGAGTTTCTAAGGCTGATTTATAATTCAGTTCAGTAAATATTTATGAAGCCTGCATTGAACTGTTTGTTAAAGGCCAGGTATATGATTCTCCTAAATAAAAAAAAAAGGTTTTCAGTTCCAATTGTTCAGTGAAGAAAGCCATATACACCCAGAGAGAGGGATATGAGATGTAGACTACAACATAACATTTTCATGCTCTCTATTGATGTTTGCTTGCATTGCGTTTCCTTTCTCTGATTTTTTTTCCTTGTAGATACGATTTTTCTTGCACAACAATGATGTGTGGAAATATGTATACATACATTCAACTTGTCAAGTATTTTAATATAATTAACATGTAGTGGATTTCCTGCCATCTAGGGGAGGGGAAGGGACTAGGGGGGAATATTTGTAACGGAAAGCTATGTAAGGGTCAATGTTGAAGAACTACCCATACATAGGTTTTGCAAATAAAAAGCTTTAATAAAAAAAAGGTTTTTACAATTACATATGCAGGGGGAAAGTCTCATTAATCTCCAGCTCCTAAGCCTGGCTTAGGTTCTCTGTAATTTGGCACCATTCCACCTTTCCAGTTTTATTGAATCCCTTCGACACAATCAAGCAAGGAAATATTTACTAAATATCTATTTTGTTCCCGGAATATGGTGTTTGAAGTCATTGTGGAGAAGAGGGGCACCTTTCTTATCTTAACCAACAATAACTGCTGAGTAACCAAGGGATTCTCAGAGGAGTAGCATCTCCTTTCTGGCCCCTACAACCATCATCTGGGGAAGTAGCCCTGTGAAGAAGGGACCAGTCATCACTACCAACTGCCAATCACCTACAACTCATAAGAAAGTATCATATACATGGAAATACTTCCAGTGGGGCTTGAAAGATACAAAGAGTTGGTAGGTAAGTGGTGAAGTGGATAGAGCACCAGCCCTGAAGTCAGGAAAATCTGAGTTCAAATTAAGCCTCAGACACTCAATAGTTGTGTGACCAGAGGCAAGTCACTTAATCTGTCTGCCTCAGTTTATGCTGGAGAAATAAATGGCAAACTACTCCAGTATCTTAGGCAAGAAAACCCTAACTGGGTTCAAGAAGAATCAAACATGACTGAAAAATGACTGAACAATAACTATCCCCCTCCTAGATTTAACTCTACAGAGACAGGGACAATGTCAGATAAAATTGCTATATATACCTGAGCTGGAACAAAGACGACACACAGTAGATGCTTTTAAAATTTTCATAGAATTTACTCAAATCTGGAACCCATCCTGGATCTTTGTAGAAATACAAAGTTTTCAACTTGACACTTCATTTCCAAGCCCCATCTTTATACCCCTGCTCCTTTCCCAGATTATGAATTGCATGTCACCTACTGCAAGGTTACCTGAAGAGGAAGGAGGGAAGGCTGATAAAAATCAGCTCTGAGTTCCTCCATGTCAACATACATAGCTGTGAGCTGGGGGAAAAGGGGAGGGGGACTCTGCGGGCATCACTGACAAGATGGAGCCTGAATGAGTATTTACCCTAAGCTGAATCTGGAAGGCTCCACGCTCTGGTCCATCCATTTTCTCTCTTGAACTAATGATGAGCTCAAAGGGTTATTATCCCCTTCTTTCTAATAATCATAGCTCATACTTATTTACAATGCTCTGTAAGACTTGAAAAATCCCTTCAACAATTCTGCAAAGCAGAGTGTGCAAGGATTTTCTCTTCATTTTAATCAGTCAACAAGCATTGATGAGGTGCTTCTCAAAGGCCAGGTACTGTGCTAGACTCTAGATGTACAAAGACAAAACAGTTCCTGCCCTCAAGGATCTAACAGCTTATTGGGGAGAACATGTGCTTCTATTTTGGTTTGGATGGGAGGTTATCAGCAGCTGGAGGGCATTTGGACAGGTGTCATAGAGAAGGGTGGTTTGAACTGAAAGAAACTATGGATTCTAAGAGGGAAGGGGAAGGAGAAGGGAAGGAGAGAGAGAGAGAGAGAGAGAGAGAGAGAGAGAGAGAGAGAGAGAGAAAGTGGTCTTAGACAGTAGGAACAGTCACTGCAAAGGCAGGGAGGCAGGAAATGGGTGGCCATGGATGTCAACCCACCCAAGAATAAAGGGTCCTATAACCATTGTCTCATCTTAGTGAATCAGAGAAGGGAACTCAAAGGATGTCTGGTCTAAGTTGGACCTAAATCTCCCCCAACAAGAGCTTAATTGGCTTCTTCTTAGAGACCTCCAGTGATGGGAAACAAAACATCAAAGCCAACCTGTGAGAAAGGCATGCCCATGTATGAACTGTTGATTAGATCATGTCTTAGCATCACTGATTAATTGAATTATAAAAACTATTTTAAGTATGGATGAAGGAATTCCTTCTATTTCAGTAATACACAGAGATGGTCACATCTTGCTTCTCATTATTCCCCACAATTGTTTCACTTTTCATAATCAAAAAACCTGGTATTCCTCTAGTTAGCCATGCCGTAGAATTCTCTCTTCCATGACTCATCCTTCCTCTTTACCCTTATCCCAGACTCTAATTCCTTTGTCCCTCCAGGACTTTCTCAGGCCACTTTACTCATATTCCTCTCAAACCATGACTCCGTAGGTAGCCATTCAACTCTCTAAAGTCCTTAACTCTCAAATCTCTTGTTCCCTTGTCCAGTCACAGCTCATTCCTTGCCAAATCTCAGCCCATTTGATTTTTCTGCTCCTACTAAAGTGCTGCTGACTGGAATTATAGGAAATCACAGCTATGCTGACTGGATACAGTCAATAAATTCATGTTACTACTTCACTTGTCACTTCAGTTGGGCTGTCACTATTGCAAGGTAATTCATTTATGCCTCCTTAATGGGTTTTCTACTTGGAGTAAAGACTTAAAGACCAACACCTTTACATGTGTCTTCAATCCTATGACCTTTCATAGTCTCCAACAATTGCATCCATACTCATTAACCCTCCCACCCACCAGTCTTTAATCATTCCCTATATACTGGTTGCTTCCATATTACCTTCATACATATGCACATCTCCCCCTTTCTTAAAAACTTTCACTAAATCCTAGTATCCCTTCAATCTTTTATATTACCTCTTCTTTTTTTTTT